>CBVK0100228477.1:0-24896 GCA_900067695.1 Picea abies
TGTGCTTATTATGCTCTTATATTTATGAAATGCAAAGAACTATAATATCAACATAAAACATTAACAGTGATAACAACTGATACAACCCGTGTCGGTGAGTTGATATTTTCTCCTCTGTCACCGAAAAATATCTCAACACTTAACAAAATTTCAAATTTGAGTTTTAGTGTATCGATGACCATAATATTTATATCGTTGATCCACCAGCAAATTTCCTGCCAAATATTTCAATACACATAATTTTTGCATAGTTGACGAGTCCTACCTTGTATGTCAGCAAGGATGAAGCATTGTCGCTGACACCTTGGCCTACATTAGTCCTTCCTTACCAATACATGTTTGGAAATGTTCAAAAGAAAATCCATTCTCTACATATAAAAAAATATGACATCATCACCACCGATACGTAGGGACCTTAACACTTAATGGTTTTGAATAGAGCCCCCCCCCTCTTTGCCTATCGATGATGATGACATGATCAACACCGGTACACGAAGGGGCCAATATCTTCCCACTTTGTGTGTTGGCATACTTTGGTGGATCACCATCGATCCACTGGTGGGGTTTGAAAGATGATCACCGATACATAAAGAGCACAATCGATGCCAATAAGACCTCCATCACCAATACATAAAAACTTCCACTTACCAAATTTGGGTGATGACCTCCAATACAAATTTTCTCGTATCAATTTTTGTGCCAATTAAAAGGTTATAAAATCCACACCAAGGCTTGACATTTTTTCATTGTCACAAAGTCACATTAAAAAACTTGAGATCATAAGAGAGGGAAAAATTGCAACAAAATTTCTCACCTACTATAGAATACTCACTTTGCATGTGTCACCTTCGAACTTCCAAGTACACAATCTATCCCTATCCATGTGGATTTCCATTTGACTTAGATTTCAGTTTTTGCATATATGAATAAACACAAGGGAGAATAAATTTTCCCCTAAACATTTATTTCCTTACCTCCTTCTCCCTTGATCTTCCATACCCTCTTCCTCTAAGCCCTTGTCTCCCTCTACCTCCTCCCTCTACCTCCTCCCTCTACCTCCTTGGTGCCCTAGTCCTATCCCTATGCACTGTTTTTTCCCCCTCGAGATATTTCACCCTAACCATTTAATATCACTTGAACTATGGCCACAAAAGGAACCCAACCTAACCAATCTTCCCCTGAACCTATTTTGATTCACCTCTAGAGAAAGTTTTGAATTTCCGTTGGATATACTTAAAAAAAAAATGCGAGCTAACCTAGAACTTAGTATGACAAAATCTATGAGATTGAAACTAGATCCAACCCTTGATGGTGCCCCCAATTCATACTTAGCCAAATTTTGAGTCTCCCCATATCGGTAGTGTTAACATAATTGCAGTCAATACACTCTACCCCACACCATCGAGTTTTAAATTTTCAACGCCAAGGTGTGATTACCTTTTTCGGTAATTTTTTCTTGATTAGTGTGAATACCATACTCACATATATACAATGATTAAATGATTGATGTCGATACATAGTTAAATGGGCCTCCATTCTTTTTAGACTTATAAAAATTTAAATATCGAGTCATGTTGACCACGTTAGGGTGATTGACACCAATGAGTTTCCTTATAAAAATATTGATACTATCATATTATTTTTGGAATCCTTTGCATGATCTATGCCTATGAGGTATCCATCATATCAACGTTATTGGCATCTTCAAGGTCGATACGCCAAATTCAATTCTCCCCTTCAAACACTTAACAAAAAATTGGTAAATAATTTTTCCATGTCCTCGATACTTTCCTCTTCGGGTGATAACTCACCTCCCATATCAATACACATGGATTCTTGGATGTTGATACCGATATGTGCCAGTAGGGAAATCATGAACCCTCTGATTTTTTCTGGGAGACCTAAAAATCACCCAGATATAGGAACTAATGCCATATGATCTCCTTCACCAGTTCTTTTCCCTCTAAGATAATTAGAATATGATATTTTTAAATAAGTATTTTGATGTACTAATGTGAAATATGTTTTGGAGATTCGAATATGTTGCCACACAAGTGAACACAAATTACCAACAAGGCCCCCCATAGAAGAAGCATTTGTAAGAGGAAGCCACTAGGAAGAAGAGGAAGATCTCCGAGGGCCCATTTATGATGATAATGAAGAATTTATAGACAAAAATACTTCAATTAAAATGGGCGAGGTCTATCAAATGTTCAATAATCAAAGTTTTCCCCAAGAGCCAGAAAATAAATCTGACCTTAATATCTTCAAGAATATCAAAAGATCAAATCTATATAAGGTGGATGCCCACACACAAGTTTTCCCTTGCACAAAGGACATATCATGAATATTGAAGAACATGGACTTAGAGAAATATCGTTTGATGAGAAGCTTCTTAAAGAGTTCCCACTCATGGAAAAAATATATGTTTAAGGTATAGTACAATACCAGTAAGCCATTGAAGTCAAGACCATCTGGCGAGTACCCAACTAACTTGTTGATATTTTCATACCAGTATGTTGTAGCGATGTTATGCAGGTTATATGGGGAACTAGATTCTTCCAAATTCCCCTAGCTTAGGCACTCCTTATATACTACGTTTTTGATGTAGGGTCAACTTTCAACTGGGATAATATTCTATCAGTATCTCTAGAAGAGGCCATTGGAATGATTAAGGAAATTGTCCACAGGAAAGCTCCTAAATTTCACATGTCCTCTTACCTTCTTGAAATTTTGTGCATCTATCATGAATATCCAAATGTGGGCTAGGTATGGAAGCCATTTGATCCCTCAATTCACATTTATTTCAAGGTTCTCTGGAAGCACAAGTACAAAATGAAATATCACAAGATTGTTTATTACTTCTTGACGTCGTTATTCCAACTCATCTTCGATGGACCCGCGCCATGCATGACCGACAAGGCACTATATACAATCCGAAGAATATAAGATTGGTATCTTTTGGAATACAAGACTTATCTAATAATATATGGATCCATCAAATCTCCACATTTTCTCCCCATATTTTTCCCAAACAAGCTAGTCCTCCAATAAATCACCTATCAGACAGTGGTCCATGGAGTCAATGCAACATTTTATAGGGACAAGAAGGCCATCTGACCTCCTTTCCCATTATGGTTCAGTTCATATTCCTTTGAATATGAAAATTTTTCTGAGGTTGAAGTGGACACATTAACATCCTTTTTCTTCAAAGAAGAGAGATTCCAAAGGAAAGATCCTCAAGACATGGTGAAGAAGCATTGTATCAAGCATAAGAACCATTGGGAATACAAAACATATGATTGGGAGGAAGAGGAGATCCACTACCACACTCAAACCTACCACAAGGTTATTTTCAAGTGAAAGGGTAATCCACTAGGTCAAATCTCATATGAGAAAAGAGCCTAAGAGGAAGAATAGAAGAAAGTTGAAGAATAAGCTGCAGTAGCAACAATGGAAACAATGAATACAAATTCAACTTATGAATCAGTAGCAAGATCAAAAGAAGAAAGAAAGAAAAAGTTGTTGAAGTTGCTAAAGAAGATTAGAATGAAAGGAGAAAATAACTCAAAGATGAAGAACATATAAAACAAAAATAAGCTAAGGAAACAATAATGATCAATCGAAAAAGGAAGAAGGAAAAGGTCCAAAAGAAAAAGAAGGATGCGGTTGAAAATAAGTGAAAATAAGAGGAAGTTGCAGTAGCTGAAGCCAAAGAAACAAAATAGGTTGAAGTAACAACATTGATGAAAACAAAAAAGAGAGGAGTAGATGAGGCAACAACATAAGTGGTCAAGGAGGAGCAAAGGAAACATGATGAAGAAGTATTAAATAATTATGCTTCACCCATGGATACCAACATCGCAGGATCGTCAGTTGAATCCCCTCTCACTAGTGGGCATATCTTGATCGTATAACTTGGATTGGGACTCTTCATGCCCTACAAGGCTATACAATTCACCATTCTAAAGTCATTTTGGTTCAACAAGGCCATTGACATGATAGTACAATAGGAAACAAAGAAACTCCCAATCATTGGGAGAGCCCCTTTGTTAGTCATCACAGTGACCCCGGTGATAGAAGATGTTAGAAAATACTCACTCTTTATCACATCTACTGGCACCACCTTCACATTAGCAATAGAAAAAAATCTCAAGGAATTGGTATGCAAGAATAATGATAAATATGATCATATTAGAGAGTTGAAGGAAGAAGTCAGGTGCATGAAGAAAGATAAAGGAAGCCTCAAGGAGTTTAGGATGTGAGAAGAAAGAGTTAGGGTAGAACTCCATGATATGGATATTGACATGTACACTACAATCCAAGTCTTCCAACAATCAGTGATGCAAATCATAGCTCAACATAGCTTGTACAAACTAAGAACGTCCAATTTTACGCTAGAAGGGAATGCTTGAATGATATGTAATGATGGATTATCAAGAAACTAGATGCTCCAACCGATATTCCTCACATCTCGAGAAGGGACAGGAATGTTGATTATGATTCCCTTGATCATTTACAACAAGTCAGAGAGAAGGATGAAAAGTAAATGAAGAGATCCATGGCCATCTGTGCACAACTCAACAGGGTGGTTTACATTTTAACGCATAAAGGGAATCTACCTCCTATTGAGGCACTCAGAAATACTTAGACCAATGAGAAGATATTTGAATAAATCCAACAAAATATGAAGCAAAGACAAGAAGATGATTAGTCATCAACAAGGGTAATTGTGGACCCGATGGAAGATCACCTCATCAAGAAATCCAAAATGAAAAATATGATCCAGGTTTTCATGGCTAAGTTGATGATGTACATGAAAACCCTCTCACAAAACTCAACCTCCCATGAATCTTCCCTAGAAGAACTCCTATTCCTCAGGCTCATATCTATTGTTGGACAACATGACGTTTCAAAAATCTTATTTGAGAGACAAGGACAAGGAAAAGTGGAGAAAGATAAAGATACAAATTAGAATTTGTCCACAACTATATCCTATTTTTTATTTTTCTCAACCGTATTTATTTTCATCTTATTGGAACACTTGTCAATGGAATTTGAGAAAGGGAAGATGAAAATACTTGTAAATATTTCTTGCAGAATCCAAGAAGACGCCATAAGAAGTTACTTAATTACTATAAATAAAGTAAAATGCCCATTTTGAAAGGGCTCTTCAAACATTGTATATTCGGGAATTATTTTCAAAATTAATATTGAGAATCCCTGAAGGCCATTTTGTTAGAGAGAACTACTTTTGTGGATGGAAGTTGGTCGTGAACCATTTCCAATAGACTATAATGTTATTTACATGTGCGATAAGAATGTTCTTTTGTTTATAGACTTGTCTTATACAAACGAAAATATTTCTTCCAGATCAATTTCTTCCCTCTTATATTTTGTCCTAAGATGATGAGTAGTTTATGCATGTAATTTCATAGCTTAGACTAATTTGGTTATTTTCATTTTATGTATGTGTTATATAACCTTGTTTTTTCTTAACAATTGTATGAAAGAAGTATTTTGCAGGGATTAATGGAATTGTTGGATGCTCATTGGTTACCATAGTCGCTCTTAGATAGGATAGGATAGGTTAAGTTTTATTTATGCACATTGTTATTTTTCATATGTGTTCTCCATTGCATTCATAACCATTCAATCACCCCTCTAACCCAGTAATGGAAACTGGTCCAAAATATGGATGGGTCTCTTAAACCAAATGGTGAAAAATCTAATTGGGACCATGCATCGAGGAGTACCCCTATATATTAAAGGTAATGTTTCTTCCTCAACAAGATCCTATATTATTTATTTATCTTTTTAGAGAAAATAGAACTATTACACTCATTAGTATAAGTTATTCCCAATAATTTCCAAACAGATTTCCAAACCAAACTCCCCTCATCACCACAATTTCTCATTGTACCATCTTGCAAGTGCCATTTCCAAATAAAGTATCCACACCTACATCATACAACTTACTTACAGATATTAGGCTCCTAGCTAGATCTAGAATGTGCATAACTCTAAAGAGAGTTCCAATCCTTCCATATTTCAACAACAACTTAACTCTTCCACATCCCATATTTTTGGTTGTTGAGTCATATCTTAGGAAGGAACCACCGCCATCATACTTTTCATATTCACAAAACCTTTCCCTATGAGGATTCACATGAAATGACACACTTTAGTCGATAAAGTATTGTTGGTTTACTTTTCTTATATTTTGTTTAAGTTTATTGACCCAGGGTTCATGTCTGTTCAGGTTTCCAACAAAGCCTCTAAAACTATCGGCCCTCCTGGTGAACCAGAAGGCAACACAACGCATAGAATTCGCTACGCAGTGTCACCTGAGATAGCTTTAATGGGTGGTTCTAATACTCATGTGTTTATAGCCTAGGATTGAGTGCGAGATATGAGAACTATATATTGAACTGCTATTATAACTTGTAAACACATTGTACTGTCATTTGCGAGTACGCGGGAAATATAACAACTCATTCATTAACCATAAAAATAACTATTGAAGACAATAAATATATGCTTTCATTCATCACATAACATATATGTTACCATGGTTCACCCTCTCCTGGGCTACATCCACAAAGATTTGACTCTCAACTCTTTTATTATAGTCGTTCTATCACTATAGCGTCGCACACTCACAACTCTTCCCCATTGGGTAAGATCTATATGAGGCAGACTATATCGCACTAGGATCCTCAGCCTATGATCTAATCCTAAATATCTACCCTCCTTCGTCCTCTCTAGCTCAACAACTTACCAAAATAGATCATACAACAAAATATTACATATCAGTTCGCTACAACAACTCTCTCTACCATAACGAATTATCTCTAGAAAATCTAAACCCTTATGATACCTAAGTATCAATATGAACCCCTTATGATACCTAAGTATCAATACGAACCCCTTATGATACCTAACTATCTATATTTATACATTGTTGGCTCTTCATCCATTACAATACATTACCAAAACCCTAACCCTACCATCGTTAGGTCTTCCCTGCATGCGCACGTGTTGTTCTTCCTTCTAGTTGTCTCTTTCCTCGTGCATGCTTTCTTTCCCAAAAATGTCTTTCTTTCCACTTTGTCCTACCTCCAACAGGCCCCCAACACTAACATGTGGCTCATCCCAAGCCACCTAAATTTGTGTGCTTCCTCGATCTCCTTGGTGATCGTCTGGAACTTTTCCTTGAGCTCTGATTATTGTGTCTGCACCTACTTGGTCTTCTCCTTGATTGTGTCTATTACCTCAACTGCAACTTTGTCACTGATCAATCATGTGCATTATTTCTGGGTCTATGCTATCTGTGATTTAGCTTCCTCTACTTCTACAATGATTTATTCTACTTGCTCTTGAAGCGGTTCCATTTGAGCCTGACACTCATGTTTATGTGTTTGTGCAGTGGTGAGTTATGCCTGTAGTTTCTTCATATCTTGCACCCCTTTGACACACTCTATGATGGGAATTATCTTCTGCCTCTTCTTGAGGTCTTGGATAGTTTCACTTATCCTCTCTTGTTCCTTGTACCACCTTTGGATTTGTTGATCCTCCTCTATCTTTGTCCAAAGTTGTGTTGCATTCTCTAACAAGTCAATTGTTGTGATAACCTGTCACTCTATATCTTGTAGCTGCTTTGTTGCTTCCTGCTTCCTTTTCTCCTTTACTATTGGTGGAGTATTGGGTGTTATATTCTCTCAGAGATTCTTGATCTCCTTCTGATATTGATTGATCGCCTACACAATCTGATCAATCATTTCTGTTGCTGTAACTTCATCCACCTGCGCGGTATTTGGAATCCTTTCGTATGTTCCTGCAAATTTCTTCTCCAATCCAATCCTGCGCTCCCTTTCCTCTAGGGTATTGAACTTATCCTGCTCACATAATATTTCCAATGTGTCTTGCCTCTCTATTGTCTACTGCAATTCGGCTAAGTCTGCATGTTCTCGAGACTGTACCTCGTGGTTCATGCTAACCTGCAGCTTGTGTAGAGCCCTAGATGGTATCCTCAATAATACCAGTTGGATTTTAAGCTAAGTCTTTTAGGGGTGTCTGACCCATGATATTGTACATATGCAACATATTGGTTGGAATGTGGAATGTTGCATTCGGTTGCAGTATCATATGGACTGGATCTCACTCTCCTTCTTCTAGTCTTTATTCTGTCTGTGATGTTGATGGCACTATTCCCATGCTACTTCCTGCTATTTTTACTTCCCCAATTTGCTTGAGGAATTTTCACATGTATTCCAACTCCTCTTGAATCTTGTCCCTGTGGTGCACAACATTATCAAAATCCTCGGATAAACAATCCTGGACCATTCAGGCTATCATTTCTCCATCATCCTCCATGATCATATAGTTTGGAGGCGTTCTTTGTGCCTTCATCTTCTTGCGCCCTCCTCCTATCTGTGTGGATGGCCTCTTATTCCCACCTAGTTCCTGTGGATTGGGACTTGGTGTAGTCCCTTGCACGACCTCGACTTGTTTCTGCTACTCTTTGGTCAGTTGTGTACAGTTCTTTTTCCCCTTCGGGGTCCCTGTCTTAGCTGCCCCTTTGTTTGTCTATGTTGTCTTTGTCTAACCCATCCTTTGTTTCTTGGGCATTGAGACTACTTGAGGCTCTATTTCTCACTACCCTGCCTCTTCTTCCACTGTCCTTTCCGACAAGTCTTGGGTGAGGACTGGAATCTTCCATTCATCTTCCCAGTCTTTGATCACCATGTTGATGTCACCCTCTGTGATACAATAGTGCATCTGTAGCCACTTCTTATTGGGATTCTTCCATGCTTATATCCACATTGTATGTCATGTGGCCATGAATTTGGCGATGTCCTAAAACTGTGCGACAACCTGTGGTGTGATTCTCCAGATGTTGCTAATGGCCTCCTGCAAATCGCATAGGTATCCTTCAAATATCGACCCGTTCATCCTTTTGTGCCTAGCATCTGACATGGATTTTAGGAATAAACATCTCGTTCCCTGATTCGGTTTGGTTCTGGTACCAAAAGTTACAGATCTTGGTTCCCTCCATCCCATAAAGGCTATTAACATGATTATCCATGAATAGTGAAACTCTATGCCTAGATCCTGTGCATCCTTGTAGTCATCCAGGAATAAATTCAAGAGATATGGGTCCCCAACTCACTATGGATCTCTTGGCGCATTGAGCTGCAACTGTGATGACCCTAGCCGAAACTTCATCCCTACGACATTTTATTAGTAACTTACAATATAATATTTTTGTGCGCATTTTTGTTGTGACATCATTGATCCTCTTGATAATGATTCCTCATGTCCCCTTGTCGGTACCATACGTTTTCTTCATCTCTTCCGCTAGTTCTTTCACCTTGTATTTTTTGTCAAGAAATTGTGCGCGATCCATGCCCCGGGATGGAAACCCTATTATGTTCACAATAAGCTCTACGTCTATCAAGATGATCTGGTCCAACCATATATCCCTGCCATGTGTGACTGCTAAAAATTGTTTGACGCACTCGCTTGCATATTGACCTGTGCCAAAATGTGGTAGATCCAACAGACCTAAAATTAATGTTTTCTCCAACCCTCTTTCCCATTGGAGTGGATGATCAATTAGTTCCCCGACCAAATTTGTGCCCATAGTCTCTAAGTATACTCTCTTTGCAAATTCTGGAAACTTGTGTGTGTCTGCTACATCGTGGTATGAGTATTTTAGCTTGTCAATCTTCCCTATCAATCCTAATTCCACTTGTACCCCCTCTAGTATACGCGGTAGAATGAGGGTTGAGATGGGTTTCTTGTGAGGTGACCTAGGTATATGCTACTTGTCTGTCTTTCTTCGGTTGTGGTTGGCTCGAGGTTCCAATGGATGCCATTTGTACCTTGAAATACCAATCCGACCAACCCGTGACATCTTCTACTGTTCCTTCTAGTGGGTGGTCTGAGACAGTTGTTTGAGATTCATCTAGTTCGACTGTTGCTTCTAGATTTGACGTCATTCCATTGACTCTCAGAGTTGCTTCAATGTTCTTTGGTTGCGCCTCCTTCAGGGTTTCTTCATCCTATTGCTCATGTACCTCTATCGGTCTATCTATATTTGTGCCCTCCTATGTTGTTTGTTTGGTTTCTTCCACTACAGGTGTGGGGTACACTGGTATTGTGTCTGGGGATGGGATTTTGTCGACATTGACAATATTTGGTTGGTGTTGTTCACCTTCTTCCAATTGTTCTCGTGACCTGGTTCTAACTCGGGGTTATTTGGCACTTTGGATTTCTTCTGCTTGCTTTGGAGGTGCCATGGTGGTGAATGTTGAAGGTTTTCTGAGTTAGAATGGTCTCTGTCACCTCTTTGAACTCCTCTTTGTTCTCCTTCGCCTCTATCGATCTCTGTTTGTTCTCTTTTTTCAAATAGACTCTTTGCTTGCACATCCATGTGTTGTATGGGAATTACATGAATCTTGTCGAGGACACTACCTTAATTACGTGTTCAATGCACCTCTAGTATTTTCATACTTTCCCTTACTCTGCCTTGTCATCTCCAGTTGGTGTGATTAATGTGACGTCCCATCGATCCTTTCCGTCATTCAATTCTGCATAACTTCGTCGTTTCAAACTACTTTTGTTGTCATTTCGTTTCCTGCGTGTTTCCCTTTTTACCTGGTCGTTGTCCTTCTCCTTGCTGAGGTTGTGTTCCTAAGTATGTGTTCCCTTTCTATCTCCAATGTACTGTGCCTCTGTTGGTTCTTTTTGATATACTTTTTTTTTACTGCGCGGTGGGTGGTCGACTGTCATTGTATAGCTTCATTCGGCTCCCATTGATCATCCATCTGAGTTATGCACCTGATAAGTCTCTCAGTTGTACAACTCCATATATGATATATTTTACTTCATACGGTCCTAGCCAGTGCATTCTTATCTTTCCTGGGTGCTGAAATGATTTGTTGTCATACATCAATACTAGATCTCCTTCCTTGAAGGCTTTCTTCTTGATGTCTGTCATGCCAAGATTTGTCCCTTGCTTTCTGAACTTGTTGGTGGAACCCTGCTAAGATCCAATCTTCCTCCATGTTCATTAATTGATTTAGTCTCTCTTGTACTATGCCTCATTCTATCATATGTGTGATTGATGCTACGTGCAATCTTGGTACTAAAAATTCTAAAGGCACCACTGCTTCTTGGAAATAGACCAGTTTAAATGGTGTGTACCCTGTCAAATTATTACACGTAGTCCTGTAGGCCCATAATACTGCTGGTACTTTGAGGTCCCAGTCATCCCTGTTGACGTTATAGATCTTTGTTAGTGCATTCTCAAGGATTTTGTTAAATGCTTCCACTGTTCCATTTGCATATGGGTGATATGGCGTGCTCTTCTGATGATGGACTTCAAACTCTTTAGTCATAGCGCTGATGGTGTTGTTTATGAAGTGTGTGCCTTGGTTGCTCATCAAAACCCATGGGCACCCAAATCAAGTGATTACTTGTTCAAATAGGAAGTGTGATGTTGTTTCTTCACTACAATCCTTCACTGGTACTGCTTCCCCCCATCTTGTTAGGTATTCTGTCGCAGTAATGATGTACCTGGCTCCTGTTATTTTTGTTGGTGGGTTGATTGTTCCCACAAATTCTATTTCCCACTTATCGAATGCCTATAATGTTAACTATGGTCGTAATGAAATTTCATCCCTTCTATTGGATTTACCTACCCTTTGACAGGCATCACATCTCTGGCAGTACTCCTTCAAGTCTCGGTGAATGCGGCCACCATGGTCCTATGCGTAATAACTTTTGCGCAGTAGCTTTTCTTTCATAATTGACTCTTGCTATTCCTTCATGAGATTATGCTAAAATGCATGGTCTTTCGTGTTGTAACACTTATCTTCGTAAGATGATATCTACACCCATTTTGTATAAGTGTCCTACGATCAGTTGATAGTCTATATCTCGGACTACCAAGTTTTTATTTTATGCAGTGTTATATTCTTGCGGCGTAGTACTTGTGCTCAAGTACTGAATGATATATATAAAGTATTCATCAATGATCTGGACTGAGAATAACTGTGCGTCTGTTAAGTTGTCCTATAAGTTCGTAGGTTCTTCTCCATTTGTGACTCTTGATAGTTGGTCAGGTCCTGCATTCCATTTTCCTGGCTTAACTATTACTTCAAAGTCAAATTCTTGAAATAATAGTAACCATCGATAGATTATCCCCCCGAACACTAGCTTGTTGATTAGGTATTTCAGGGTTGAGTGATCTGTGAACATCTTAAAGTGTTTTACCAATAAGTAGTGTTTGAACTTTTGCAGTGCGTAGACCATAGCTAGGTCTTCTCTTTCCATGGTGTTGTAGTTCTATTCTGAGTCTGATAGTTTTATTCTTGCAAAGGCTATCAGTTGATCCAAGTCTCCTTATTCTAGATGTGCCAAGATAGATCAAAGTTCTATGGCCGATGCATCTACATGCACATGGAATGTCTTCTCCCAGTCTGGAAATACTAATATTGGCGCGGTGAACATATTTTCATTAAGGGTATCCAGACTGTGTTGACACTCGTCGTTCCACTGAAACTTTGTATCTTTTATTAACAATTTTTCCAATGGTGCAATAATTTGCATGTACCCTTCGATAAATTTCCTGTAGTATCCTGTATGTCCCAATGTTTCTCTTAGTTGATAGACTGGTTTTGGTGGTGGTAAGTTAACAATTACTGCAATATTTGTAGGATCTACTAATAAATCTTGTTTTCATACTATATGGCCCAATAGTATCCCAAATGATGTTATGAATATGCATTTCTTAGTGTTCAGTGATATATGGCACTGCCTACATCTTTCTAACATTAGTCGTAAGACTTCTACATGTTCTTTCAACAGACTATAGAATTTCCAGTCATCCAAATATACCTTGAGAAACTAGTGGATGAATTCCTTGAACACAGCGATGACTACTCTGGAAAATATTTCTAGTGCATTCTTAAGTCCAAACGACATGAATATGTATTGGTAGGATCCCCATTCCATAGTGAATGTGTTCTTGTATTTTTCTTCTTGTTCTATCTTAATATGATGGTAGCCTGAGAATCCACAGTGAATGATTAATCTTCATGTCCACCTATGTTCTCTAATACTTCATCTGTGAAAGGTGTAGGGAACAGGTCATGTAGGAATGCATCATTCAACTTCCTCAAGTCAACACATATCCTTGTCCCTCCTTGTTTTTTCTCCTACACTACCATCGGTCTTATCCATTCTGATTCTTTGACCGGTTCTCTGATTCCATCTTCGAGCATCCTGTCGATATCAACTTTGACTATCTGCTTATATACCAGGTTCAACCTGTATGGTCATTGTTTGATCGATCTTGCTTCAGGTCTGAGTTGTATTTTCATCTCCCCTAGCTCTCTGTCTATACCCTTAATCTCTGTAAATGTTGTAGGAAACAAGTCATTGTACATAATTTCCATTGTTTTTTCATCCCAGTAGTCTCCAATGTTGGCCATTTTGGGATTCTCAACTGTCCCAATGTTGAATTTCTTTACCTTAATTGACGCGGAAATAAATTTTGATTCTATGGGTGGACCTTCCACTTCTCTTTCTCCTTCTACTTCTTCAATCTGAATATCGTGCGAATCATCTTTATCTAGTGCTTCCTCCTGCACTTGGTAACATGACAACAGTTCTTTGACTGCCTGTTTGTTCCGTTGTTGTTCTTATGTGATAAGTTCTACTTCCATTTCTTTGATGAATATCACTCCTCTTATCTATTTAAGAGTTGCATCTATGATGGGGTTCTCATGCTCGAATGAGAAAGTGAATGTAAAATTATTTTGTAATGTCGTCCAGGTCATAGTTCCTGGTCTGTGTACCAGTTTGTTGGTGTGCCTTCTAGAGTGTGTATGAAATGATGAGGCCATTCCTCTGGGGGTGTCATTTTCCATAGTGTTTTTCACTTCTCCAAGTGTTCCATTGGTTCCCCCTATCCATCATACCTCTGTTGCTTGTTTTCTTTTTGTTCTACATCGAACCTTATGTGCAGTAACCGCTTACATTGGTACAAATATGTGATTGTCTCTTTGTGTGTGCCCCACCATCTTGCAGGTGTGGCATTGAGTGATATATCAAGTGATAATAGTATTTGATTCTCCAAGAATTCATCTTCATACCATGCCAATAATGTTTCCAAATTGTTTATTCCATGGAAACTGGGTGGTTCCCTTACCTCTGTTCCTACCCATCTTACTGTGCGGTCTATGCATGAACATCTTCTCATGGATATTTTGTGTAGCCTTTGTTTCTAGTTTTCTAGACTGGTGTCTGATTCTGTTGCACATGAAGTAATTCTCCACCAACTAAGTATCCCATCCATAGTTGGGTTTACGTAATCCTCGTCATACATAGTTGTTCTATAAAACTGGTTGATTTCCTCTAAGTCTAAGCATGTAGGTTCAATGAACCTTTATCCTTTTGATGGGTCTAATGGCACGATGACCTTGTGTTGGCCCTTGGGTATGGATTAGGAAATAAAGAGAAGAAAAAGGAAAATAAAAGGTGAAGTACGAACTGCGCGAAAAAAACATCAATTGAGATTGGGTCGAAGTGATCAGAGAAGAAAAAAAGAAGGAGCGAAGTAAGGGAAAATGAGTCGTTGGACGAGAAGATCAAGGAATACAGATAAGAAAGAAAGATGGATCATGGACAACTTAGCAAGAAGAAAAAGCCACCAATGGATGCTTTGGAGCACCTCACGGGAAAGAAGGGAAAGAAAGGCAGGCAAAGCCCGGAAAAAGCGAGTCAAGTTGACCTAGGGTTTTGGTATCTATGGTTTTAGACACCTAGACAATTGTTATTGTAATGTATAAATAAAGGTATAAAGGGCATGGGATGGGTTTGTTCAGAGTTGGTTGTTCATGATTATTGTGGGTGATACTTGTTTTTTATACTATTGTGTATTGTGTGAGAGAGAAGTGTTGAGTGTGAGAGCCTTTTGGAATTGTAGGATCTTCAGCTGGGTGATAAGATCAATCCTACATCTGGGTGCGCATGGAGGGGAGAGGAGAAGAGAAAGAGAGAGATATATACAAGCTAAGAGTGCAGATAGAAATGTATGCTTTCATATAATATCAAGAAACACATTTCTTTGGACGTAACCCTAGGGAGAGGGTGAACCACATATACTTTGTGTCTCTGTGGTTGATGTTTTGTTATTTTACCTTCTGTTATTCTGTTATTGCATTATTATGTTAGATATGGAATATAACTGTGCGAATTAGGTTTATGCATGGTAAGAGTAACTAGGTTGCAATGTGTTGTTGCCTTAGATCCACTTGCATTTCCTCTGGTTGTAGACACTTGTGTCCTACAACCCCCTATAACTACTTCAGGTGAGATTGCATATGATTCGAAGATGTTGCTGAAAGGGCTAGTAGTTAGGGATTTTTGGTGCGTTGTTAGAGTTGAACTCTGGGTCTACCCCTGTGCCAACAAATGGTTCTGTTGCTGGGACCGAGATCTTCTTGATGGAATGTCAAGGTGGTTTCCATCGAATACAGAGATTCAGAAGTGGATAGAAGAACAAGAAAAGGAATTCATTGAAGCCTAGAATAAGAACCCTAAGCTTAGTATAGAAGACTGGTTGGGAAGGTATATTTTTACTGATATACACAAGATTTTCTTTGGAGGAATTCATAAGGAGCTATATGAGTGGTTAACCAGATTAGTGGATACCTAGTTTGAGATCAGATCTAGACCACCTGTGGTTTGGACGTCGACGTTGATCAAGAAGGTCAAAAGAGTTGATAACGTCATGTCAAGAGACATAGATCATTGGTTCAATAGTACTATTGTAGGGCACATCACCAAGTTTTTTATTGATAGGGTAGATTCATATAGCCAAGAAGAGAGATATTTATTTAAGGGACCTAGAGGAAAATTTTAACACATTTTGAAGTTGAATATCAAGATGCTATTGCATGAGAAGAACATCTTGAAAATACAGTAAGTATTCTGATTGAAAAGATAACGTTCAAAAACTCAGACAGTGACAACGACACAGAGGTTGGACATATGCACAGTGGGAGGAACTTCAGAGAAGTCCCGCTCATGAAATTGTTTGAGCAGATCCATGAGCCACTGACACAATACGAAGGGTTCTACAGTGGAGAATAAGAGAATTTAGTGAATGAGGAACATTCATACTCCGTTAGGGAAGAGGAAGGGAAGACTGAAGAACCTCACCGAGAAGAGTCAGAAACTTCAGGAACTACGCCACTTGTTGAAGTAAGTACTATTACTCCTCCTGTCGTTTTAGCAACATTAAGTAACTAGAGTAGTCAAATTTACTAGATCACTCAGAGAAATGTTACCAATAGTTCAGTACATACTCATTCAAGAAACCTAGGAAGATCTATGGCAGATGAGATGAGGCTACCTATCTTTAAGGGAGATGGATCTAAAGATCCTGATCAACACTAGTTTTTATGTGAAGTTGTATGGAGTATTAATAATGTTATTGATGAAGCAATTAAGAGGACTCATTTTAGTACTACCCTAAGAGACCGCGCACTGAGATGGTACATGAAATCTATCCAAGGAATTGCATAGCCTAAACCGTTGAACGAGATCAAGAATGCATTCAGTGCAGAATTCAAGAAACCCAAGTCGAAGTCATAGTGCATTACAGAACTAAAAGAAATCAAGCAGAGAGTAGTTGAACCTATTTGGGAGTTTGATCAGAGGCTTAAGACCTTAACATGCCGATTGAGTTTTCAGATCCTAGACGAGAAGAAAAAGGAATGGTTCATTGTTTCCCTCCTACCACACATTAGAGTCCCTCTAATGCAATAGAAGATCGCTTCATAGGCTAAGGCATTGGAGAGAACCATGAAATTAGAATCATCCCCTATGGGAGAACCCAACTCAGGTATGAGTCAAATTTTGAGTTAGCTAACTAGCTTATCTCTACAGGTCGAAGATATGAAGAAAGACAAGGGAAAAGATAAAAGATAATATATCTGGTGTATCATATGAAAATCAAAAGGCTATGATAAGGAGAACTGTCCCCTATTTCATGAATACTTGGCTTCTGGAGCTCCAAGCCCTTTGAAGCAGGTTACTCTACCTTGGTGCGAGGTATGTAGAAACATACATCACACTGGTGAATGTTATTACATGAAAAAATATGTTCATACACCTACAAATTTTTACTGCAAATTCTGTAAATCTATGGGGCATGATGAGAAATATTGTAGGGCTTATGATCTCTTGCATGAAATATCAAGATACACATATAGGATACAAGGAGAAGTACAATAGGAAGGAAATACTACGTAGTATAACTCTCCAAGAAGAGGAAAATTCAATCCTCATGGTGGATTCAGAGAAAGAGGATGGGCAGGAGGCATGGGTCGAGGTCAAGGTCAGATCATTTGTTGTAACTACACACAACTAGGACACTTGGAAAGGGACTGTTAGAACCCTTGTACCACTTGCAATTACTGCAACTCATTTGAACATGTAACGTTCCCCGGGCACCCATGGGCTGGTGAATGCCACTCCAGAGAAATCTCTCATGCTCTAATACCAGTTGGTAACATCCCCAGCCTTAAACAGGCCAGCCATGCTACTCTATGTAACACTTTCATTCTCTTACTATAGAACATACGGTAACATACCCAGTATTCAACTGAGCTATGCCACAACAATTTTCTCTTCAAACTTCATGCAACTTAAACATATACATACGACACTCTTGCGTAATCTTTACATATAAACGTAAACAAACAATTACATTCTGTAATGTATGATTTCATATTAAAATAACAGTAAACATAGATATGCAACATATATAAGGAAATACACATAAACATATAGACAGTTATAATCACATATATCATAAACCGTAACATAAGAATGTAAATAACAATGAAACATATAATTTTATCATACGATTGGTACTTATCTTGGAAATATTTTCACCAACTATGTACAGACCGTCCACGAACCTTCCAGCCTTAGACTAGACTGTTCATCACTCTCAATAGTGAGTCACCCCCGAGCTAGGACTAAACTCCACCCAGGTAAAGGGGTTCCTAACCGGGCTAAGGTTCATAGACAATAGGAAATACTCTGTCTCAGGTGCTCACTCAACTAATAGCCTGTAGCCTCTCATTACCCACATGCCTGTCCCACCCAAGGAAGTGTGCCCCTTCTTTGCTCAATAGTCCCTCGGCTTCCCCACTTCCCTTCCAGTGCTTCAACAACAGACCAGCGAGGAAGTCTCACAGAACTGTAGCTGTAGTTTATCACCTTCAGGAATCAATCCCCAATAATTCTCTCACTCGGAGAATTGCTCACGGGCCTGACAACCCACCTCTTCAATTTTCCACAGGCCTGACAACCCGCTTCTTCAATCCTGCTCCCAAGATAACTAGGTACACCAACCTGAAATGGTTATGGAAACAGACTCGGATACAGTGAAAGTGAATGTATGAAGGATAACGTACTGCATGAATGAAAATGGTTATGGAATCATTGACTGGATAACTGAGTGATGGAAGGAATCACCATGAAACTGATTGTGAAAGTGATGGTGAGAATGATGGTGAGAATGATGGTGAAGTTGTTGGTAAGAATCCTCGCGAAAAAGTGACCAAATGTGCTAAGTCCCCACGATATGAATGCATGTCCCCAAATTGAAGCTTGTCAGGTTGGAAGCTACTTTGGTCCACTTGTCCCCAACTTTGGAACTTAGGATAAAATAATTATCCATACTTTATGCTTTTAGGAAATATTAATATAATATTCCTTTTTGTCTTAAGCTCTCTAGCTTAGCCCTTTCTCTTAAATTTTAACCCTCCCTTTCCCTAACTGGTGAATTTCAGTCTCCCATATCTTTTATCATGGTTAGTCTATGTGCAACGATGTATTTTATATTAATCATGAGACATATACAAAAGAGGTGCACTGGCCTTTAACATCTAGGCACTCTGGCCTAATTCCAAAACATAAGCATCTCATCTTATAATAACTAGATCACTAGCCTATAACACATAACATATACACAAGGCTCGCTAACCTTATCCATACTACATGAAATTTAGTTACTACACACGGTATCCAGGAATGTGCACACTACACCATTTTACTACGCAGTTCTTGCGCACACTATGCCATGGAAGGTGCATTGCAAAATGATGTAAAAAATTTCACTAGCTTAAGTACACTTACATTACATTTACAATTGGGTTCAACTGAGGGATATTACAATCCCCTCCCCTTATTTATGCACTATCCTCAGTGCATCATATACCCATATACAATAGAATTTTTAAAAATCTTCAAAAAGATGCGGGTATTCTACCCGCATTGCATCCTCATGCTCCCAAGTAGCGTCCTTAGGACAGTACCAGGTCCATTGGACCTTTACAATCCCTATGGCTCAGTTCTAGAGCTGCTTGACTTTCCGGTCCAAAATGTGCACTGGATGCACTTGAAAAGCACCTTCTTTCTTCACCTGAATCACATTCCAATCAATAACATGATTAGCATCAGGTATATATTTCTTTAGAAATGATACATGGAAGACATTATGAATAGACATAGATGTAGGCAATGCAATCATATAAGCAACTAGACTAATCCTCTCTAGGATTTCAAATGGCCCACAAAATCTGGTTGCCAACTTGGCACAGCTTCCCATCTTCAAGGAACTCCTGTTAGCTTTCACCTTCAGGAAAACATGGTCACCCACTTTGAACTCTCTGTGGGTTCTGTTCTTATCAGCATAACTTTTCTTCTTGTCTTAGGCAGCTTTTAAATTCTGCTTAATTTTTAACATTTTGTCTTCCATCTCCTTGAGAAACTCTAGCCCAACTACTGTCCTATCAGCTGGATTATCCCATCTTACTGGAGTATTGCACTTTCTTCTGTAAAGTGCTTCAAATGGGCTCATCTTCAACAATGCCTTATACCCATTGTTGTAAGAGAATTCTACCAAGTGTAGGTAGTCTTCCTATTTCGATGGTTTTTCCATCACATACATCCTCAGTATGTCTTCTATCACTCTGTTTACCCTCTTTGTCTGTCCATCAGACTCAGGATGATAAGTTGTACTAAAGTTCAGATTTGTTCTGAATCCTTTGAACAATCCTTTCCAGAAATTTGAGGTGAATTTTGGGTCTCTGTCGGACACAATTGTTTTAGGAATTTCTTGCAATTGTGCCACTTCCTTTAGGAAAATATTAGCCACATCCGTGGCCTTGTGAGTAGTTTTCAGTGGAATGAAATGGGCATCTTTCGTAAGATTTTCCACCACCACCATGATCAAATCATGCAGCTTGCCCGTTCTGGGAAATCCTATAATAAAATACATTGTCACCACTTCCTGCTTCCATTTAGGAATGGTTAAAGGTTGCAGCAACCCTACTGGGTGTCTATGCTCATCTTTAACTTTCTAGAATTCCATACATCTAGTGATGTATTCATCGATCTCTCTCTTCATACTTGGCCAAAAGTAATGGCTCTTGATCGCTTCCATGGTTTTCTGATATCCAGGGTGCCCTACATAAGGAACATTACGCATTTCATGCAAAATCATACGTTTCAAGTCCTGGACATTTGGAACAAAAATTTTGTTCTTGTACAACATTATTCCATATATTCCCAAATTATAATTATCCATCTTTTGTGGCATACTACCCTACTGTAGTATTGCTACCAATTCTCTGTATTGCATATCTGCATTTGTAGCCTCCATAATTTTTCTTTTAATATCAGTATGATACATGATAATAGTTGTAGCATGTAGTTCATGCACCCTCCTGCTGAGTGCATCAACCACTTTATTCTCTTTCCCCTTGATATGCTTTATATCAAAGTCATATTCTCTTAGAAATTCTAACCATCTTCTTTGCCTAGCATTTAGATTTGGCTGATCAAATAAACATTTTAGACCATTGTGGTTTGTTCTTAGCTCAAACCTCTTTCCCATGAGGTAGTGTCTCCATTTCCTCAAAGCATGCACTATGGTTTCCAACTCCAAATCATGAGTGGCATAGTTTCTTTCACGTTCCTTCAACTTCCATGATTCATAGCATATAAAAAACCCATTTTGACTAAGGACTCCACCAAGTCCTTCATTACATGCATATGTGCATACAATGAAGTCTTCATTTGGGTCTACAATCCTTAATATTGGAGAACTTGTCAATAACTGTTTCAAGTGTTGGAAACTCTTCTCACAATCGAGTGTCCATTGAAACTTCACCCCCTTTATTTGCAAGGAAGTGATTGGGTGTGAAATCTTTGAGAATCCTTCAATAAATATTTTGTAGTAGCCTGCATGACCCATGAATGATCTCACCTCTGTCACATTCTTCAGCACTGACCATTCTCTAATGGCTTCTATCTTCTCAGGATCCACTTCTATCCCATCCTTTGAAATGATATGCCCCAAATAATGAATTTGTTTCTGATAAAATGAGCACTTGCTCAATTTGGAATACAACTGATGCTCCCTTAATACTTGAAACACCATCCTCAAATGATATTCATGCTCTTCTTCTGACTTAGAATATATAATAATGTCATCCAAAAAGACAATGACAAACTTGTCCAAATATTCTCTGAAAACACCACTCATTAAGCACATGAAAATAGTTGGTACATTTGACAACCCAAATGGCACCACTGTGAACTCATAATGACCATACCTTGTCCTAAAGGTGGTCTTTCTAATATCTTCTTCTTTAATCCTTACCTAATGGTACCCTGATCTGAGATCTATCTTTGAAAATATCTTTGCATCCTTCAATTGATCAAAAATATCATCAATCCTTGGCAGAGGATACTTGTTCTTAACAGTCACTTTATTCAACTGTCTGAAGTCAATGAAAAATCTTAATGTTCCATCTTTATTTTTCACAAAAACGACTGGGGCACCCCAAGGTGACACACTTGGGCATATATACCCCTTCTTCATAAGTTCTTCAAGCTACATTTGCAACTCCTTCAACTCTGGTGTACTCATTATGTAAGGAATATTTGACACTGACGTTGCTCCAGGCATTAGATTTATAGAGAAATCAATGTCTCTTCTTAGGGGTAGTCCTGATACCTCCTTGAAAACATCCTCAAAATATTCCAGGACTGCATAATCCTCCAAATTTGGCACCTTATCCTTATGTGTTTCTGCCAAATGAGATGCAATTATTTGACACCCTTTTCTGTAACATTTCTTCAGTTGCAATGCTGAAATTTCTCTAATGGTTACTGCCTTGGGAATTCCCTGCACCTTCCTTTGTTTCCTTTCCTCATCCAAGAAAGTAAATGATTTTTTATGGTAGTCTAGGAGAGTATGATGTTGGTCCAACCAATCCATCCCAATTAGAAAGTCATAGGAACTTAAAGGCAAGATGTTCAAATCTGCCTTGGTGCTTAGTCCATTCATGTCCATGAAGCATGACTTAACCATCTCATTAAATTTTCTTCTGGCTCCTGTATCTAGCTGCACCAGCTAAGATTTCCCATGCTTTCTTCTCGTAAATTTCAAACTTTATACCATCTTAGGGTCTATATAACTATGAATAGATCCTCGATCAATTAAAATAGTAATGGTTTGGTTGTTGATCATACCTTCCACTTCAATCGTGTGGGACTGATACTCTACTTGCTTGTTGTCCAGGGTTGCATAAATCCTTGGCACATATCTTCCCATGTCCTCCACTATTTCAGCTTGTTGTACATTGTGAACAACCCTACTTTTTCACCTCTGTGAGGACAATCTATGAACCTATGATCTCCTTTACAACCCCAACATTGAATAGGTGGTTTCCTTGGCCTTTGACTCCCTGTGTCAATCTTTCTGGGTTCTTTAGGAATTTGTTGTCCTTGTGGATTAGTTCTGAAGAATGGTGGCTTAGCTCCCTTCTTCCTCTGATCCATCTTGAATTTCTTATTGTCTTCCCAAGCCTTTTGGAAAGCTGGCCTTGGTTTTTTCTGATCATATAGGCATTTGGCTCACCTTATGGTCTCTTCCAATGTCTTGGGATCATCATACTATATTTTGTCATTGAAGAATTACCTTTGAATTTTGATTGTCTCATCCTTGATGAAAGAGACATACTTCAGCAGTTCTAAAAACCTTCTTTCATATTCATGTATGGTCATACTTCCAAGCTTGAGTTCAAAGAACTCTTTCATTTTCTTGTCATATTATCTCTTAGTCAAGTATTTCTTCTCAAAATACTTCTTGAATTCCCTCCAAGTAACACTTTTCTCTTTAATGTGTTGCACCTGCACAAGCTAATCCCACCACATGGAGGCCTTTCCCTTGAATTGATAGATAGCAATTCTACCTTCTGCATGAGAAGAATAATTATGCAATTGAAAATACTTTCTCATGCCCTGTAACCATGTTTTTGCATCTTTGTCCTTTTTGTGCTCATCATAAAATGTAGGAGGTTTGATTTTGTTCATTTCTCCTCATAGTTCATCCACTCCAGAACTCTTATACCTTCTGACAGGGGATGGAATTGAGTTGTTTTCTGCTCTCTTATTGGAATGCCTTGGGGAGTGATGGTGATGTCTGCTAATACTTCTTTCTTTTCTTTCCTCATCTGAAGGCTTGTGACTTCCAGATTTTCTTAATCCACTCTCCTTAATCAATTTATTTTCTATTTTGTTCAATCCCTCCAATAACTTCATGTTGAAGTCATCCTGCTACTCCTTTTCTCTCATAATCCTTTCATTATCAACTTTATGGATTTGGACATCCTTCTGCAAATTTTTAATGGTCTCTGCCATATTCATGTTTTCATTCCTTTATTCTCCATGTCCATTGGAGTTTGTTCCTTCAATGCCCAAATGGAAATCCATTCCTCTGCTCTCATCTCGTTGACCGTAATTTCCATGTGCCTCTTCCATTTCTATGGACTCTGCACTAGTCTGATATAATCTAGTTGTTGTTAATTATGCATAAAATGTAGCCATCGAAACTTATCAGGCTAACAATTCAACAATTCATGAAAAATAGGAACCATTTTGGTTCAATATATACATCAGCATTATATCATCTGATTTCCTGGTGTTATCACTATGACAATTCTAGATAATACCCAAGTCTTAAAAACCATAGATGCACGATGCCTTCAGAGATACATCTGGGCAAGAAGGTGGTTTACCAAAACCACTTTCGCCAAGATGCGGTATCACGTGCTTCAATATGTCAAAACCACCACTCGTAGAATGGGTGACGACTAGTCAAATCACCCCATTTCACTCGTTCGATACTTCACGAACATGTGACATCATCTAAATGCTGCCATGTAACGAACTCAAAATCTAATCATTTGAAATGGATTAGCTGAGCATGGCAACCCAATGCACTTGTATGTAGTCTATCTATGCTTCATAATTGGGATTCTATAACTACCAATCCTCAAGTATGAAGGCATCTTCTTATCCATAAATGAAGTAATCTCCAAATTGCTCGACTTTCTTCTCTCTGTAAAATAATTTCAGTATCCACAAACTAAGATACATGGACAAGGGTAAAACCAGTGAGACTAGTTATTCATGCAACATGCTAGATTTTCCTTTGAATAAGGAGGAAAGGGTACTTGTGCACATTCTAGCGACTAAATTCCACATAGAGACGACTATAGACTCACAGTTGGAAGTCAGGTTGAATCCCACTATGAAGGATTTATTCATCAATAGAACAACTGCTAACAAGAAAAGGAGCAAGCATCAGAAGAAGGAGGAATCCACAGCTGAAACGACCGAAAGTGTTGGAGAGAATCACCTGTTCTAGTTAGATTCTTTAAAGGAGGAGGTGAGATCGGAAGAGCGGTTCAGCAGGAATGCCGAGACCGATCTCGTATGCCGTCTTCTGCTTG
>CBVK0100228478.1:0-24894 GCA_900067695.1 Picea abies
CGGCATTCCTGCTGAACCGCTCTTCCGATCTCACTTTCCTAATGTTGTCCCTACTGTGGACGAATGGGGTTATTATTTGCCTATATTTCGAAGACACAAAGATGACAATCCCATCGAGCATCCTCATGAGTTTCATGAACTCATCCATGAATGGGAGATACATCATGAGGATGTATTAATGAAGATCTTCATGTTCTCATTATACGAGGATTCTCGTGAGTGGTATTGATCCTTTCCCCCTACTAGCATCCCCTCCCTGAGAGAGTTTCATGCAACTTTCAATAGACACTGTCAAAAGTTTTATTCTTCTAAGTTAATTTTTCATAATTGTTGTGAATAATATAAAGACTGTGTTCAAGGTATGATTGTTTCAAATGGAAGCTGTGAGGATGAAATTTATGAGGAAAAAAGCCATGTGAATGAAGGATATACCTCGGAGGAGTTGATGGAGCTGGTAAAATCTCTTTCTGCAAGGATGGAGGGATTGGAGGAAGATTTTGCTCGATGCTCTTATGAAGAAGATGTAGATGATATGCTAGTCCTTGAAACAAATGTTTATGGAAACCCTGCTGACGATGAAGAGGTGATGTTGGACACTAACAAAGAACAGACATATTTTGACAGATATCCCAAAGAGGATGACAAAAAGCAAAGCTCTTCCATGGTTCTTGTTTATAGTGGTTTTGAAACTAATCCTAGGAAAATCCATGAAGGAGAAAATTAGGAGCCACATCTGTCAACTATCTTGGTTCAGAATTTTTCCCCTTTCAATTTCTCACTCATATATGGTTATCCACATCCAGTGCTAGCTATAAACGAATGGGATGATTATCTTCTGAGATTCAGAGGAAGAAAGCATGACCATCCCGGTGAGCACTTATTAAAATTTCATGCATGCATGCTTGAACATGGCTTATTTCATGAGGATGTCTAGATCAAGATGTTTTGTTTTTCTCTAGAAGAATATGCTCTTGGATGGTGTCTATCTCTCCCTACTGCAAGTATCCATTCTTTGAAGGATTTTCACAATGCTTTTAATTCATATTATTGGAAGACTTACCCGGCTCATCTTGTTTTTGATGACTATTGTAAGAGATTTGCAGTCCACCTTATATAGATGATAGAGTGTTCCTCGTGTGATGAGTCTGGTAAATATCTGATTGAGAGAGAAAGAGAGGATGAAAGTGAGTATCTTGCAAGTACAGATGAAAAAATTTCTCTCTCTATTTCCTAAGAAGAAGTCCTTCTAGATATGATTGATGATAGAATTGATGATGGAATAACTATGGATGCATTATTTTCTTCCCCTAGTACACTTGTTGTCTTAGATTTAAGAGAAGAAATGGTTGAAGAAAAGAATCAAGATATCTCTCTTTTCTCCTTGAAATATAGAAGAGTTTTTTGCTCACCTACCCCTGAAGAGTATTCAGAAGTAGAAAGCATAGGATGCCAATATTCTTATGAAAGAAAAATATCCTACCAAGATCCATCCATGGATATACATGAAGAGACTTCTTTCTCTCAACTAGCAGATGTTATCGAAGTAGACAAGGGAGAAATGAAGGAGCTAAAGGTGCAGTTTATCTCCTGTCTTGAACCTGCAAATGAGAAAGTATCACCTAGGATCAACTGACCTGCATCAGTCCTCTACCCACCTATACACTTTGAGAACATAGAACAACGGGTGAGCAAACAAGAAGTGCATGGGGTAATTTCTTACCAATTGAGATTTCCTGATTATAAATTGTGTGATCTCGTGGGGTTGTATATGGAGCTATGTTTTCCAAAAGAATTGGAACCTGCAAGGTTATTCATATTATCATCACTTAGGGGTATGGTTGGTGCTCCAAATCATGTTCTCGTTCTGTTGTCATACTTCCCTTACCTTTTGTGGATCATTTGCAGTGAAGAGAAGAATTATATTACCGAGCAATTTGGGTGGCTATGATGGAAGTTTTCTTTCACCTAGCATTTTGTAAAATTCATTTAGCTTAGGATTGTACATAAATAATCTCTTTATGGAGCCCATGTGTTTGTTTTCATTTTTTAGTGAAGCAGTGTACATATTTCCCTATTTTCTTCTGTGAAAGTTTTGAGCTAGACTCCATAGCCCAACAACTAAGGCACTGGAGCTACTAGTTCTTGGAATCTTGTTGTAAGTTTTAAACCTTCAATGTAAATAAATGCATATAAATTCTTAAGCAAAACATAAATTAATCAATGGCTCATTCACATAGTACACAAAGATTTATATCGGAAACCCTCAACTAGGGAAAACCTTTATTATATTCATTATATTAAATTTCACCATTCACCATACAATATATACAATTTTTTTAGGTGTTCTGTATACACTGAAACCCTAATCCCTTAATCTGGGATTAATTTAGAAAACCGCTAAAAATAGAAAAATGCCCCCTCGAACCCTCCTAGGAAGCGCCCAACACACACGACTTAAAGAGCACTACTAGAGGGATCGTCGAACACAGTTGTTGTAATGCCTCCGGCTATCAAACCCCTTGCTGGGTGAAACTACTACGTGGAAACATTCTCATACTTATATATTGTGCATTTAAAAGAAATTAAATGGCTTAACATTGTAAACATACAATTATTGCTAACATACAAAAATAATTCAATCAACAATAGACATCATCGCAATGGAATACATGATAATATTGAAAGCATCATAGGCATGCATTTAAAAATTGAATTTAAACACATGCATATACTTATCTTTGAAACTGTAGTAACTCCACCAACCACAGGCAGACCTTCCATGAACCTCCCAGCCCTAGACCTCACTGCTCATCACGCTCAACAGTGGGTCACCCCCGAGTTGGGACTAAGATCCACCCAAGGCAAGGGAATCCTAGGCTAGTCTGAGGTTACAGGAAAACTACACAGAACAACCAAAATGATACTCCCCAGGAGCCTTCTTATGCCCACTACTAATGGACTTTCATTCCTCACATGCCTGTTCCACCCGGGAGTATACACCTTCACAAGAATAGTATAAACACATAAGCCTACCAACTTATCAATACTTATCTCACCAGCCTACAAAACATGATTTAAAATTCATAAACATGATTACAATAGGGTTGGTCCTTGGGGATATTACAATCCCCTCCCTTTATTTTTGCACTGTCCTCGGTGCAACATTCACACAACATCAACAAGATTTTTCAAAATATTCAAAAAGATGTGGCTATTCTACCCGCATAGCATCCTCATGCTCTCATGTCGTATGCTCAGGACTGTACCAGGTCCACTAGACCTTTACAAGCCCTATGGCTCGATTCCGTAGTTGTTTTATTTTTCGGTCCAATATGCGCACATGATGCACTAGCAGGACACCCTCTTGATCCACCTAAATCACATTCCAATCAATTACATGATTAGCATCAGGTATATATTTCTTAAGAAATGAAACATGAAACACATTATGTACACTCATGGATGTAGGTAATGCAATCATATATGCAACTGGCCATATCCTTTCTAGGATTTCAAATGGCTGACAAAATCTGGTTGCCAACTTGGTGCAGTTTCCTAGCTTCAGGGAACTTCTATTGCCTTTTAATTTAAGGAAAACATGGCCACCCACTTTGAAATCTCTATGGGTTCTGTTTTTATCAGCATAAATTGTCTTCCTGTCTTGGGAAGCCTTTAAATTCTTCTTAACTTTTAGCATTTGTTCTTCCATTTCCTTGAGCAAATCTAGCCCAACCACTGCCCTATCAGTTGGATTATCCTAGATTACTGGAGTATTTCACTTTCTACCATAAAGTGCTTCAAATGGGCTCATATTCAATGATGTTGGATACCCATTATTGTAGGCAAATTCTACCAAGTGCAGGTAGTCTTCCCATTTCAATGGTTTTCCCATCACATACATCCTTAGCGTGTCTTCTATTACTCTGTTCAGCCTCTCTATCTATCCATCATAATCATGATGATAAGTGGTGCTAAAATTCAGATTCGTTCTGAATCCTTTGAACAACCCCTTCCATAAATTTGAAGTAAATTTTGGGTCTCTGTTAGACACAATTGTCTTGGGAATTCCATGAAATCGTGCCACTTCCTTCATAAATACGTCAACAACATTTGTTTCCTTGTGTGTAGTCTTTAACAGAATGAAATGGGAAACTTTCGTAATATTATCCACCACCACCATGATTGAATCGTGTTTCTTGCTGGTTCTGGGCAACCCGATTATGAAATCCATTGTTACCACTTCCCACTTCCACTCAGGAATGGGTAAAGGTTGCAACAACCCTGTTGGATTCCTGTGCTCATCTTTAACCTTCTGGCACTCCATACATATGGAAATGTATTCAACAATATATTTCTTCATACCTATCCAAAAGTAATGGCTCTTGACTGTTGCTATGGTTTTTTGATATCCAGGGTGACCTGCATAAGGCACATTATGCATTTCATGCAAAATCATAAGTTTTACATCCTAGGCATTAGGTACATAAATTTTGTTCTTGTACAGAAGTGTTCCATCGGTTTCCAATTTATAATTCCCCACTTTATATGGCATCTTACCTTTTTGTAGCTTTGCTACCAAATCCTTGTACTACAAATATGTATTTTCAGCCTCTAAAATTCTACCCTTTAAATCAGTTCTGCACATGCTAATGGTTGCAGCATGTAATTCGTGTACTCTCCTATTGAGTGCATCAACCACTTTATTCTCCTTCCCTTTTATATGCTTGATATCAAAATCGTATTCACAGAGAAACTCTAACCACCTACTATGCCTAGCGTTCAAGGTTGGTTTGTCAAACAAATACTTCAGACCGTTATGGTCTATTCTTAGTTTGAGCCTCCTTGCCATGAGGTAATGCTTCTATTTCTTTAAAGCATGAAATATGGTTTCCAACTCCAAATCATGATTTGCATAGTTCCTTTCGTACTCTTTCAACTTTCTGGATTCATAAAAAATTATGAATCCATTCTAACTAAGGACTCCTCCCAGTCCTTCTTTGCATGCATCAATGCACACCATGAAACTTCATTTGGATATGCAATCCTTAATATTGGAGCACTGGTTAACAATTGCTTCAATTCCTAAAAGCTTTTCTCATAATCATCTGTCCACTGAAACTTTTTCTCCTTCCTTTGCAAGGAAGTGATAGGGTGAGCTATCCTCGAGAACCCTGTGATAAACCTTCTATAATATCTAGCTAGACCCATGAAGAATCTAACTTCTATCACATTCTTTGGTGATGACCATTCTCTAATGGCCTCAATCTTCTCAAGATCTACATCTATCCCTTCCTTCAAAATAATATGCCCCGGGTAATGGACCTGCTCCTGATAAAACGAGCACTTGCTCCACTTGGCACACAAGTGGTGCTCTCTTAGCACTTGAAACACCATCCTAAGATGTTTTTCATGATCTTCCTCTGACTTGGAATATACCAAAACATCATCCAGGAAGACTGTGACAAACTTGTCTAGATAGTCCCTGAATAGACCATTCATCAGGCACATAAAAATAATGGGTGCATTTGACAACCCAAACGACACCATTGTGAACTCGTAATGACCATACCTTGTTCTAAAGGAGCTCTTGCTGATGTCTTCATATTTTATCCTTACCTAGTGATATCTCGACCTGAGGTCTATCTTCGAAAATATATTTGCATCCTTCAACTGATAGAAGAGGTCATCAATCCTCAATAGAGGATATTTGTTCTTTACAGTTACTTTGTTCAGTTGTCGGAAATCAATACACAACCTCAGTGTTCTGTCCTTCTTCTTCATGAACAGAACTAAGGCTCCCCAAGGTGACACACTTGGGTGTATATACCCCTTCTTCATAAGCTCTTCAAGATGCAATTGTAAGTCTTTCAACTCTGGCGTACTCATCCTGTAAGGAGCTTTTGACACTGGAGCTTCTCTAGGCATTAAATTTATTGAAGCATCCATATCTATTTTTGGAGGTAGTCTGGGTATATCCTAAAATATATCCTCAAACTCCTTTAGTACTGCATGGTATTTGATATTTGACACCTTATCCTTAGGTGTTTCCTCCACATGGGTTGCAAATAATTGATATCCTTTTCTGTAGCACTTCTTCAGCTTCATTGCTGAGATTTCTCTAATAGAAAAGGCTCCTGGAATTCCTCAGATTGTTTTATGATTCTCTTTCTCATCTAGGAAAGTGAATGCCTTGTTATGACAGTCCAATATGGCATGGTGCTGATCCAACCAATCCATCCCAATTAAACAGTCATAAGAACCTAAAGGTAGAACATTCAATTCAACCTTTGTGCTTAGTCCATTCATGTCCACAGGACAAGACTTAACCAACCTAGTGACTTTCCTCTTGGTTCCTATAGCCAGCTGCACTAACTAATACTTTTAATGTTTTCTTCTTGATAAATGCAAACTTTCCACCACTCTAGGATCTATATAACTATGACTAGCCATTGAATCAATTAAAATAGTAAAGGGTTGATTGTTAATCATACCATCCACTTCAATCTTGTGCGAGTGATATTAAACTTGCTTGATGTCCAGGGATACATAGATCCTTGGAATTCTACTGCCCATGTCCTCCACTGTTTCATCTTGCTGAACATTATGGACAACTCTCACTTTGTCATTTTTACGGGGACAATCTATGTACTTTTGGTTCTCTTTACAGCCCCAACACTGAATGGGCATCTGTCTTGGATTTTCTTCCCCTACATCAACCATTCTCGACTCTCTAAACGATGGATGTCCTTGAGGAATTCTCTTGAAAAAGGGAGGTTTGTTTCCCTTCTTCCTCTGATCCATATGGAATTTCTTCTTGTCTTCCCAAGCCTTCTGGATAGTAGGCTTCTCTATTTGTTGTTCATATAATGATTTCTTTTATCTTATCGTTTCTTCCATAGTCTTTGGGTCACCATACTGGATCTTGTCCCCAATGGAAGGTCGTAGTCCACTCAGGTACCTTTGAATCTTGACAGTTTCATCCTTGATGAATGGAACATACTTCAATAATTCTAAAAATCTTCGCTCGTATTCATCCATGGTCATGTCGCCCAGCTTGATTTCAAATAAATCTTTCATCTTTCTATCCTATTATCTTTTAGTCAAGTATTTCTTCTTAAAATACCTCTTGAATTCCTTCCAAGTGATATCTTTCTCCCTAAGGTGTTGGACCTGCACAAGCTGATCCCACCACATGGATGCCTTTCCCTTCAGTTGATACATTGCAATTCTTCCTTCTGCATGAGAGGAATAATTATGCAGTTGGAAATATTTCCTCATGCCAAGAAACCATGTTTCGACAGCTTCCTCCTTCTTATTCTCTCCATCAAACGTAGGTGGCTTAATATTATTCATCTCTCACTTCAATTCATCCACTCCTGATCTCCTGTGCATTCTGGTAGGATATGGGCTAGAACTATTGTGTGTCCTTTTCTTGGAGCAATCTTGGTAGTGATGATGGTGTCTACCCTCACTTCTTGACCTTCTTCCCTTAGAAGTATGGTGACTCCCTATTATTCTCGAGTCACACTCCTTATCTAAATTTTTCTCTATTCTCTCCAAACTCTTTAACAACTTTATGTTAAATTCACTTTGTTTTTCCTGAGATTTTTTGAGCTTTTTGCTATCTGCTCGGTGAGTTTGGGCATCTTTCTGCAATTTTTCAATGATTTTCATCATGTTTCCTTCCTTATCTATCTCTTCTCCATACCCATTGGAGTTCAATCCTTCAACTCCCAAGTGAACATCTAATCCTTTTGTTGCGTCCTCGGAATAGGAAGCAGTCCATGCCCTTTCCATTTATTTCGCACTCAGTGGAAATTCTACTCAGTTCTGGCACTCGCTAAACTTCTGCAAAAAAAAATGTGCAGACAACCAGAATTTGTAAGGTCATTAATCCTTAACAAATTCCACAACATTCAAAAACAACTTGATTCAAGAAAACATTCAGTTTCCATGAATTTTTTTGAGCTCTTCTCGTCTCTACAATACACTCGGGTCATAGTCATTTTCCCTTGTTTCCTTGACCCCACGTGACCAAAGGTCGTGACCAAGCACTAGATCTAAATGGTTATCTAAACGAAACTTTGGGGTTTCGGGTTTCTATCCTGGAGACTCTCACACTCAATTTCCAGTACAACTCCTGAATTCTGAACTTCAGCTATCAACCCAGCTGTCACCAACAAAGGTGGTGACACGTGATGAACTTAAGAAAGTCCACATTACCTCAGGTGAAGCCATCTGGCCCTAGTGCATCTACTTCTTCCTTCGATACCCACTAGAACATGGCACACATCCCTATGTCCTCGCCAATCCCAGTGATGTCAGCCTAACCCAATACTATGGCTCATCGAGATTTCATGATTTCGGGCTTCGGGAGTTTGTGCATCCTCACATCTCACTTCTCCCGATCTGACTTCCCCACGATCTGACGATCCAGATCTCATCAGGATTTCATGTATTGGGATTTTTTGTGTCGCGAGGTTGAAAAACCTCCCACCTTCATTCTAATCATCCTCGAAATTCCCCAATCCTTCCTCGACAATTAACGGTCCAGATCTTTCCTTGATCAATGGTTGTGATCTAATCACAAATTCGCATTTTGTGAATTCTCATGAACTTTCCCTTTGACCAGTTCAAGTCATGAGTCAACAAAAGGCTAATCGTTCTCCATGTGTCCTTCCCAATGGATGAATCTGATGATGTCGGGGCTTTGTGTATTGCAATTTCCACACTCCTATGCAACTCCAAATGTTTTTAAACCTTGTGCATGTTCCCTGGATCCAACGACTGTTGGTATGCATGCTCGGATATGATGGCCTAGATCTGATCTCTTCTGCATGCTTTCCTTAGTGGATGGACGTGGATTCGACTATCCATATATTCTCCTTTACAGTTGATCTATGACTGCGGTTTTATTCTACCGCAACTTCTCCTGAGCTTCATAACACAGTCAAGTAACCCATTGACATTCAGAAGCATTCTGAGGTCTGAGATTAGTCCTCCAGACACAATTTCCTTTCAAAACCTCGGGTCCAAAGACCACTTATCCAGCCCATCTAGGATCAACGTTGATAGCATGGCTCTCATACCATAATTTAATGCCCTTGGCCATCAACCCCCTTGTCGAGCGACACTACTACACAAAAACATTCTCATACTTATATATTATGCATTTAAAAGAAATTAAATGGCTTAACAGAGTAAACATACAATTACTGCTAACATACAAAAATAATTCAATCAATAGTAAACATCATCGCGACGGAATACATGATAATATTGCAAGCATCAAATACATGCATTTAAAAATTGAATTTATACACATGCATATACTTATCTTTGAAACTGTAGTAACTCCACCAACCACGTACAGAACTTCCATGAACCTCCCAGCCTTAGACCTCACTACTCATCACGCTCAACAGTGGGTCACCCCCGAGCTAGGACTAAGCTCCACCCAAGGCAAGGGAATCCTAGGCTGGGCTAAGTTTACAGGAAAATTGCACAGAGAACCTGGAAGGATTCTCCTCAAAAGCCTTCTTACGCCCACTACTAATGGACTCTCATGCCCCACATGCATGTTCCGCTCAAGAGTATACACCTTCACAAGAACATTCCATCGGTGCTTCACCTCCCTCGGCCTCGGCAATAGGATGGATTAGGAATTCTCATAGCTCTGTAGCTGGCGTTGGACTCACTCTAGGAGAAAACCACTTCCCAGTAAGCTCTCTCACCTAGAGAGAGATGCTCATAGGCCTGACAACCTGCCTCTTCTACCACGGGCCTAACAGCGCAGTTCTTCAACCATTCTTCAACTTAATTCCCACAAGTTCAGGATGACAGCAACAACAACAGGTCAATTCCACTCATGAACACAGAAGGCAGTGACTCAAAGACAGTGCAGGTACGACTTGACTCTACAAGATCAGATCAGCTGGATTACACAATACACAGGTGACATGGTTCAATCCACAGGTTTGCCATTGATTTTTAGAGGGTGTGATAAGGAATATACATAGAGGTCTCACACAAATACAATAGTTCAGACAGAGGGTGTACCAATTTCTCAGGAAACATCCCAAGCTTCGAGTCTTAGAGTTGCATGAGACTAAAATGACAGAGGTTCCAAAACAGAGGCAAAATGGTTTTGAGACATCGTTGTGTGTGATATGCAGAGCTCTGATAGTTTAGATAATGGGGGGGAATAATGGAGAGTGAACCCCCTCCACATCTAAATATTTGGGTTAAAATTTCATGTGTCAGGGCCAACACATGTCGCCCATGAGGCTTCATGCGCTCCATCAGCCTGTGTTTCCTTTTGCCCACATTCCCCCCTTCTAGGAACTTAGGATAAAAACATGTTTTGTCACAAATATTTTGGAATAATAAATTGTTGTTCCCGAGGAATTAAGCCCCCAAGATTAGCCCCTAGGCTCATCACTTATCCTCTCTTTACAACCTTTCATCCCCTTTTCCCTTACCCACTCTGTGGAAGCTTAGTTCCCGATCACTCTTTCTTCGTGGTCGGTCTTCGCGCAACAATGTTTATATTTTTATTAATGTTTTGGATAATACATATACAATAATACGATTATGTCCTTAATACTTAGGCTCTTTGGCCTAATAAACACATAAGCCTACCAACATATCAATACTCGACTCACAAGCCTACAAAACATGATTTACAATTCATAAACATGATTATAAAAGGATTTGTTCTTGGGTATATTACAGTTGTTGAATCTGACGTGCCCAGACACATACATGCAAAGAATATAACACATACCCAACATTCTCCCACTTGTTGTTTTCTTTGTATCCAGGGGTTCACAGGATTATATAGTCAACAATCCAGGGAAACAATTCCCATTGTTACTCTACACTAGGAGAACTTTTCTGTTCTCACAAACTTTTTCAATGAATCTGCAACATTCTTCAAAGTGCCAACCTTTTCCAACAACACCTTCTTTTCCTCCACCATTTCTATCACAAAGTGATAATGAACATCAATATGATTTTTCTTCGAATGATAAGATGGGTTCTTTGCCAGGAAGATTGCACTATGACTGTCACAATGTAATCTCACTACTTGTTGTACCAACCCAATACCTGAACACAATCTATGTAATCATACTGCTTCCTTTCTTGCATGAGTGGCTACCATGTATTCATCTTCTATAGTTGAAAGTGCCACTACAACTTGTCTTTTTCTCATCAAACTGATTTCTCCTCCAAATAGGTTAAACACATACCCACTTGTAGATCTTCTGCAATCCAGATCTCTAGCCTAGTCTACATCAAAAAAGGAATCTATGTCCACCACTCTGTGTAATCTTGGTATTTCTTGGTAGCACAATCCATAATTGGTAGTGCCACGCAAATACCTGAAGACCCTCTTTATTGTTGTCCAATGCTCCTTCCCTGGTTTTGAAATATGCCAGCTCAAAACTTCCACTGCATGTGCAATGTATAGTCTAGTACAGACAATTTCATACATCAAACTGCGAACTACACTGGCATACAAAACATGGGACATGTCCTCTTCTTCTTCCTGTGTCTTGGGACATTGATCTACAGATAACTTTACACCTATAGGGATAGGAACCTTGACCGATTTACTTCCATGCTTATTAAACCTATGCAATATCGTCTCAACATATTTTCTCTGATTCAACCAGAGTTTCTTGTTTGCACGATCTCTTTTAATTTCCATTCCCAAAATGAAGTTAGCAGCACCGAGATCCTTCATGTCAAATTTGGACGATATTTGTGATTTCACCTCCTTGATAACATCCATGTTATTTCCTACCAAAAACATGTCATCAACATACAACACTACATAAATGAAGTGATTACCAACCTTCTTGGAATATACACAGTGATCATCCCTACTTATCACAAATCCCAATCCAAGGATGTATGTGTCAAACTTTTGGTACCACATCCTAGGTGATTTCTCCAGACCATATAGTGACTTCTCTAGCTTACAGACCAGTTCTTTCTTTCCCTTCACTACAAATCCTTCTAGCTTCTTCATGTAGATTTTGTCTTCTAGATCCCCATGTAGGAATGTTGTATTCACATCCATCTGTTCCACTTCAATATCAAAAGCAACAACAATAGTTAAAATAAATCTAATAGAAGTTAACTTAGCAATAGGATAAAAAATCTCACCAAAATCAATTCCCTCTACCCGGGAATAACATTTTGCTACTAACCGAGCTTTGTATTTCTCCACTTTTCCTTCTGCATTAAACTTATTATTAAACAACCATTTTCTACCAATATATTTTCTTCCAGTTGACAACTCAACTATATCCCATGCCTCATTCTTATCTAAGGAATCCATTTCTTCAACCATGGCCTTCTTCCATAGTTTACTATCCTCTGAATTCACTTCTTCCCTGACAGTTATGGGATCATCATCAGTAATAGATAAAGAAAAAATGGAACGAAAATCAGGTGGACTATACCTTTCTGGTTGCCTTATTTCTTTCACCGATCTCCTCAATACTGGGGTATGAGGTTCTTCTTCTTCTTCTGCTTCATCTTCTTCAGATGATTCAGATTTTGCATCATCCAACTCTAGCTCTATTTTCTCAGGTTCGTCTTGCCTTGGTAGGAAATCCTGTTTGGACACATATTTTACCTCTCTAAAAACAACATCTCGACTGTAAACAATATTCTTAGTTTCTGGGTTCCAAAGCTTATAACCTTTCACACCATCTTTATAAGAAAGAAAGATACACTTTTCATCTTTTCTTTTTATCTTACTCCTATTTTCCTTTGGAACATGTACATAATCATCACAACCAAACACTCTAAGATGTTGAAGAGAAGGTTTCTTTTCATTCCATACCTCGTGTGGATTTTTATCATCCAACGTTGATGAAGGTGATCAATTAACCATGTAACATGTTGTACCCACTGCCTCTGCCCAGAATTGTTGTCCTAACTCAGCACCGCTGAGCATGCTCCTTGATTTTTACATCAATGTCGTGTTCATCCTTTATGCAACTCCATTCTGCTGAGGAGTGTATGGAGTAGTCTTCTACCTTGCTATACCAGACTTCTTACAGAATTCTTTGAATTCATTTCCACAGAATTCTCCACCGTTATCTGTTCTCAATACCTTTATTTTCTTTTCTGACTGATTTTCTACTAGGGCCTTAAACTCTTTAAATTTATCAAATACCTCATATTTCTTTCTAAGAAAATAAATCCATGTGTTCCTTGAGAAATCATCTATGAATGAAACATAATACATAGATTTACCTAGGGATGGAACAGGAACAGTTCCAAACACATCACTGTGTATCAACTCTAAGATCCCCTTTACTCTTGTAGCACCAGATGGGAATCTTACTCAGTTCTTTTTACCATATATGCAATGTTCAAAGAAATCAAAATACAGAGTGCAATTAGACATACCTTCAACCATACCTTTATCGTGTAGTGTTTGAAGTCTCTCTTCTCCAATATGCCCCAGTCTTTGATTCCACAGCTCGGTCTTCGTTTCTGGGACAGTATTGGTCTTGTCTCCTTCATTTCTGTGCTCAGGGAAACATAACTATTACACCCATTAGTATAATTGCTTCCCAACAACTTGTACAAAGTTCCACACCGAACTCCCCTCATTAACACCATTGCTCCTCGTACCATCTTGCACGTGTTCTTTCCAAATACAGTATTCACTCCTACATCGTCCAACTTGCTTACAAATATTAGTCTCCTAGCTAGTTTTGGAATTTGAAGAACCCCAGGGAGAGTTCTAATCCTTCCATCTTTTAACAGAAACTTAACCCTTCCACGTCCCATGATTTTGGTTGTCGAGTCATCTCCTAGGAATACATCACCACCATCGTATTTTTCATATTCAGAGAACCACTCCCTGTGCAGAGTCATATGGTATGACACACCTGAGTCGATCAACCATACATCACGATCTACATGTGTACCTGTAGATGCTAGGTAAACGTTACCTCCTTCTTTAGTGGAGGTTTTCGCCTCTATGGAAGAGGTACTATCATGCCCGTTTGGTTTATCAACCTTCTTATACTTGCAATCTTTCTTATAATGATCTGTTTTACCACACTTCCAACATTTCCTCAAATATTTTCCTAAAGACTTAGATCTACCTGTAGATTTAGGTCTCCCCCCCCGAAGACTTACCAGGATTCCTGTCTTGGGTACAACCTCTTACAAATAATGCATCTATTGTATGACCATCCATGATTTTCCACCTCATCTCTTCAGATAACAAGAATGCAACTACATACTCATACTTCAATGTAAATTGAGTGGTACTACCAATTGGTACAACCAAATTATCCCAAGAGTTTGGCAAAGAACATAACAAAGTAATACACTTATCTTCTTCTGCAATCGTAATATTAAGAAAGACAAGTTGATTTATCAGAGTATTAAAGGCATTTAGATGTTCTGTCACGGAATCTCCATCTTCCATCTTAAGATGATACAACTTCTTTTGAAGAAACAACTTGTTTACCGGGGACTTTGATTGATACAAATTCCCTAACTTATCCCATAGTTCCTTGGTTGTAGATTCTCCTGAGACATTCAACAACACCGAATCTGCCAGGTAGAGTTGAATAGTACTCCTTGCTCTTCTGTCCAACTTCTCCCAATCTTCCTTCGACATACCAGTAGGTGGTGTACTAGTAGTTTGAGTACTAGTAGGTTGTGTACCAGTCGACTGTGTGCCAGTAAGTTGCGTACCAGTAGGCTGTGTACTAGGATCCACAACGATCCATTGTTCTTTGTCTACAAGAAGGTCCTCCATCTTGAGCCTCCATAGCTCAAAGTTTTTACTGTTAAAATTATCTATCTCAATTCTAGATGAGTCCGTCATTCCTCTTTCTATACTCGAATCTCCACTACAAAAGCTCCCACTAAACCCAGGTTTATCACAAACCCAAGATAAACTTGATCTATCAAGACCGAGCCAAACCCTCAACAACAAAGGCATCCCTTTGAAGCCAAAAATGAGCTCTAATACCACATGTAATTTTTAAACCTACAAAGTAAAGCAATGCATATATATTCTTAAGAAAAATAGAAATTAATCAATGACTCATTCACATAGTACACAAAGATTTATACCAGAAACCCTCAACCATGGAAAACCTTTCTTATATTCATTATATTGAATTTCACCATTCACCATACAATATATAAAATGTTTTTAGGTATTCCATAGATACCAAAACCCTAATCCCTTAATCTGGGATTAATTTAGAAAACCGCTAAAAATAGCAAAATCCCCCTTGGGACCCCCCTAGGAAGCGCCTAGTGCACACAACACAAATAGCACTACTAGAGGGATCATCAAACGCAGTTGTCAAATATGACATGCCCCCACACACACATGAAAAGAATATAACACATACCCAACACTCGCATGGAGCATACCATCCCCTGTGGATCCAAATGTTATCACATAAACTTGTCAAAGCCTTAGGGGTTTGTGGTTTTTATATAAGTCTATATTTTCTCTTGTCTATCCTCCTTTCGTATATCCATTCTTAAGTTTTTCCATTTCGTCTTGTAGTTCTCTCTACATCTGCCCTCGATCATTTGAAGCGACCTTTTGTTCTGTGTTGTCCTACCTGAGAAGTCTCGGCCCTAAGCTTTCCTATTTTCTCTAGGTTGATCACTTCTCTCTTTACCTCTATCAATGATCATTTGTTTTCTCAAGCCCTCAGTCAGTTGTCCGGGTAAGTGTTCATAGAAACCACAGCCATAAGCACAAGAAAAACACTTAGAGAGGGCTGGTATGGACTTAAATCAAGCGAGAAATATCATCTTTCAACGGTAGAGATCCATCAAGCTGATAGGATCGATGACCATTGGGTGATAGAGATCATATAATTGCACAGAGTATATCATCGAAGTTCTAAAATCACGAGGTCATTCCTAGGCGTTAATCCTGGAAAGGACACGTGGCACAATATTAGTGTTTCATTGACTCGTAGAAGGGAACAATCAAGGGGCAGAGTCTTGAGGACTCGCAAAGCGTGAAGTTGCAATATAATCTAATTCATCCATCTCAGAAGGACACATGGAATAGGATACAAACCATGGAGAAAGTATTTTCGGGAAGTTTGAGGTGAGAAGTGTCGATGGTCCAAGGTCCAAAAATGATGATATTATCTAGGTCGTCCATTCCAAAGAGACGCGTGTCACCCGATCCAAGCTATCATGATTTCATGACTTGGAGATTTCAACATGGAACATAGTGCAAACATGCAAAACACGAAATCATGACGTGCCTGGGAATTGGGCCCACGATCATAGCCCAGGGTCATATGGAAAGTGATGCCAAAGGAAGATAAAAAGTGCCTGATTAAGAAGTGAGCAAATGAGGTTGTCTGAGGAGATGATCATGGCCGTCAGATTCAAGGCAAATCCAACCGTTGATCCAGATGGGACGTTTTTCGATTTTGAGCATCGGAATATTTGAAAGAAAAGGGAAAGAAAACTCCTGAAATGCAAAGTCCCAAAATTCCATTTGGTTAAGCACAAGATCATAGCCTGGGGTCACGTGGGGCAATGAAAGGGAGCTGCGCAAAAGGTCAAAGAACTCGAGTCTGTCACAGAGAAGGATCTGTGTGGCCTTGAGGTGCCCAAATTGACTCAAAGGAATTATGAGTTTGCTTGGAACATTCATGGGTTTCATGCCTCATCCTGATCCCAATGAAAGTAGTTAATGAAATTAGGGAAGGTGGTTGAAACCGCGTTTCACCACATGAATGGAAAGCATGGAAAATCTGGCCATGGAGGGAAAACTGTCAGCCGAATGTTCCCTTGTCAATGGATTTCCTTGTGAAGAACATGTCAATCTGATCTTGCGTCTAACATAACTCATAAGAAAAGCATAATCATAATGTATCATAACCGTATCACTTACTCACAAGTGTCATAAAAGAATACGTCAGTATAAAATGTGCTTAGTAGAACTGGATGTTACAACGACGCGATTTTTGTTGCGGTGGTTCTCTATACATAGTCCTCTAATTGGTAACTTGTATGCATGGTGTAGAAAATATAGGTCCTATAGTTTTATCATGGTGCCCAAAATTCTCTCTAACGAGTGTTTGTTACTACGATGCTCTATGTGGCGTCTGTCTTGTCTGCCTGGAAGGAGTCCTACCTTGACTCCCATTGTTCAACTCTTATTCAAAGATAAAATCCTTTTATACTGCATCTTGCAAAGTATGAGGCATTAATATCCTCACCTTATCATGAATGTTGTAGTTGAGAAAAAACACAAACTTACGCACCTTTAACTTTTCAGTGTTCAGGTGTGGAGCATATCTAAGAAACTCCATAAATATAGCCTCATAATCAGGTATTGTATGACTACCCTGTCATAAGGCATTGAATTCATTGAGATGACACTCAATAAACTCCTCAGATAGGTACCTCTCTTGAGATCACTCCTCGAACAATTCCCAAGACACATCTTCAATGGCGATATTCAGTTGTGGTAAGAGTGTCTTCCACCAAAGAAGTGCACTTCCTTACAGATGAAATACCACCATACAGACGTTCATGTTGTAGGTATAATCATGTAATGCAAAACACATTTCCATATTCTCGAACCAAGCTTTGGTGGTTAAACTGTTCGTGGAACCCAAGAACTCGGGAAATTTTAACTTCTCGAGTTCTCTATGAACACTACCACTAACTATAAGAGGGTGTTGTGAACCCTCATTGGGTACAAACTCCCTTCCCTCATCACGATCAAGGAGATTTATCAACACCTCTTACATTCTATGAAAATACCTCGTCATTCGCATGACATCGCCCACTACAACTTGCTCTTGCTCAATAGTTTGTTCTTCTCCCTATGGAGAATATCCCTCGGGTGTAGATGTGATTGGAGGAATACCTCTTCCTGCTTCCCCCCAACATCTACTCATTGTCCATCCTCTAACCATGATACTTGCATAAAACAATTTAAAATTATATTAGTGATATATCATAATTTAAACAAAATTGCATTAGAAATCGTAACAAGTCTTATGTCGCTAAGTAGAACCCTCCTATGATACCATATGTAATGATCTCCCTAAAATAAACATAATTGAGTAATAAAGTATATAAAACCTATAAACATAAAGTGCTTACATCGCTAGACTCACTTGTCTAGGCGAATGCTTCATTTGGTAACATTAAGATTGTTTACAAAATTCTATTTTATATCATTATAAAGGAAGTAGTTATAATTTTACAGCATGCGCAATTTATCTATACTAATTACGCAAGTAGCATTTTAATTCATTTTATTAGTAATATAACATTAACTATGAATCATCCATTAAATCTTTAGTAAGAAATCTTTAAATAAATGATTAATAACGATTAAAGATATGTATGTAATAATAAGAGAAACATTACTTAAGCATTAATCTAAACAATCCCTAAATAACTATTATAAGTACTTGGATTAATTTTTTTGTTTTTGTTCATATAACCTATAAACAGTCAATTATATAGGGAAAGTTTTATTCTTTAAAATGTAAGAATAAATCATAAATTTAACAATTTATACGATAATTATTGAGAACAAATTTGTAATACTAGTGAACAAATTACTCATTATAACTACCACTTAAATCAATTATCACTAAGTAAGTGATTACACAATTTTATTTTTATAATAGTCTTATAGGAAATGTTTCAATTAATTGCCACAATTCCTTTAATTAATCTATTAATACCTAATTGCACAAATTATAAGCAACGAGTAAGGCACTAGCAAGTCGTTAATTCTTTGTTAAAAATTTACCCGAGTACATAATTGTAAGCATCTAAACAATGTTTACTAGGAATCTACTTACTATCTAATACCGCGTTAATCTTGAAGGGGAGGTAATAATTAGAATATTTAACAACTGATACTCAAACTTCATATTAAAAATTCATAATTAAGAATCATTACGCGTGATTGAAGAATTTACACTTAACGAACTTAAACTCCAGTACTCCGTGAGTAATTCTAATCAAGTGAAGTCATTAAATATTTTTTTCTCCACGCGTAATTCCAGGGTCTAACAGGAGTCGCGAGAATTTCGAGAAATGTTTTACAGTACCACTGGTCGAGCATACTGTGCACGTGTGGTTACAGAGGTAATCTACATTTTAATACTATCCACAATGTTACAGTTATACTTATTCTAGAAAACGATTATTGACCATGTCACAGTTATACCTCCGTAGGGGTAGGGTATGTATACTTTAGTAGACTTTACCAGTCAATTCGTTGGATGGAGGGGATCTCTTGTCCCACAAACAAGGGATCTCATACACCAGTTTGATCTCTAACTTGGCCATGACCTTAAAAATAGATTATTATTATTATTATTATCAAGTAAAATCCTAAAAGTGTTGGGTATCAAAATGTGTTCAATGATTCGTGTTCTACGATAATATTTACGTCAGGTATACCTATTGGAGATGGGCACAATTAATCACCTTTTAATCTAAAATTCTAATCTGATGACTAACAATTAAAAATGTTGGAATCCTCCCAAATCAATGAATGTGAATATTCTTAGTCGTCCTCCCAAATCAATGAATGCGATTTACTCTTCATAACTTCCTTGTATTTTTGAATGCATCAGTTAACATGTTTACTTTTTAACATTTACTTAATCATATTAAGAAATTACTGTACCACCATATGATTGCCAAGTTTAACTGATCAACCTTTAGAATTACCACATTTAAGATTAAATTTTGGATTTCCTCAGCTCTATGTGTGTTTCAGCGCTTTTCAATTCACCAAAATGTTGTCCGTCCAAAAAACTTTCTACATTCACCAACCGCAACACCAACCACTTTGCAGCTGTGCTAGTCTATACAACATGTAGACAACTAAAAACAATCATGCTCTTCGGATGGAGGATTTCAAAATGAACAACACAAGGTTCGAACAATATCCTACTGTTGATAAAATTACATGGACGTTGATCTAAGAAGCTATGAGAATACCTTAAACGAATTGGGGCGAATTAGGAAAAGGATCCTTCCCATCCCAATTTTGGAAGGAGTGAAAATATAAGTGTTTGCGTCAAATTATTGCTAAGTTGTGTCCATGGAGAGTTTTTATGGTTGGACAGAGCAATTTTGATCGACAAAAACTTGATTACACAGAATACATGATTTCCATCAACAGGGGAAGACCCTCTACCATTGTTCACAAATAAGATGCACGAAAAATCCTTAGCAGAAATAATGAAGGAAAAATATGGCACATTCAAAGGAGCGCGTAGAATAGGTGTCACGAGCATCAATGACGATAGTTTAATATTTATGACATAGGTGCTAGCGTGTAAACCATTGAGAAAATGTCACAAGGACTAAGTGCCAGCGGGAGTCATAGAAGTAGCGGAGAAATGCGTAGTAGGAGTGATGATGAACTGGTCAACATTTCTCATGAATCAATTGTTAATGGACTACGGGGAGGCACACGAAATAAGCACATAGTTCCATTGTGTGTGGTTATTAATTTTAATAGAATTGATTACATGGAGGGAGATAGAAGAGACACAATTTCTAGAAGGAATGAAAAAACCATTCTTGGCAGCAAGATATGTGCCATTGTGGCATACCATGCATAAGAAAAAACAATTGTACAATAATATAACCTTCTACATCTATAAGGAGACTATTAGAGAATGTATTGAAGATGTTATCATGAGCATTTTCAAGGTAGATTTATAGGGTTGTCAGCTGTTTGCAAAGTCATGCCTTGGTCTTGAGAATACCAATGCATTTCAAGGTGAGTCATTGAGTTTGTGTGTTCCTTTAAAGAGTTGTGTCTCATAAAAAAATTTCAAGGTCATTGGGTCATTGTCAAATAAAATATAATTGGCATGTGAAAAAGAGTTAAGTCATAGGTCTAGGTGAAGTGGTTTTCTGATAAAGTCATGGAGCATAATGACATATTTTGTATGTTGGAGGGTCATCAAAGATCATTATGGAATTTTTACTAACTATGGAGTGGTTTTTTGTACTAAGATTGCAGAAAGTTGCAAATGATGTGTAAATATGTTGCACAAGACCCAAAGTTTCTTATCATCCCAAACAAACCTATTTCTTTCAAAATCTCATTTTATCAGGTTACAATTGTCTTTTATCACCTATTTCTCACTACACAACGTCCTCCTCCAGTGATCAGAGCTCTGCTCCACATCAAAATTGAATTACTCCAACTGATATGAAAATACCTGACATCACACTACACATCCTATGCTCGTGCTACACATCCTCATTTTTCGATGCGCAAGTGTTGAAAGGTAAATACTAGTGTCTACCAAATACCTTGCACCTGCAAGTTTAATATGTAGATTCAACTGTTCCCTATGGTGAAAGCTTTGACAATGGAGTAAACCTTAGCCTTGTTTCTCGCTGTGCAAAGTTAACTGACATATTTCATCCTTTGAGACTTCTCATTGTTATCAGTCCCATTTTTATTCTTGCATCCACAACATGGCCACTCGTGAGAAGAAAAAATATAACAAAGGAGGAAGTGTCCTGAGGTGTGAACCACAAAATTTAGAGCTAGTGAATTCTTCTCCAACATTTAGGGTTTCATTTGAGAAGGATGGCTACATAAGGTTTTGTGAGAAGATCCAGGGTTGCAATGCACATGTAACAAAGGAATTTCCCTCAACCTCAATGGAGTTTAGTCAAATATTATTGACTTCATATTCCAAGTGTCAGAAGAGACAATAGTTGTTTCAATTGAGATTCCAATTCAAGGAGAAAAGTGGTTTAAAGGTATTCCCCTTGATCCAGTTTTCTCCACTGATTTTATCAAACCAAAGTACAAGAAACAGAAATTTGGTTCCACCATCCCAAGAGAATGCATACTTGAGCATTTTGAGAAATTGTTAAGAGTGGTTCAAAGGTATTTCACTTGTGAGGCAATATTTGACAGGGTATATCAATATCACATAAGGCTTCTTATGCATTTAACTGGAAAGAACCCTTTAAACCTACCTTTTTACCTATATAGAAGCCTAGGAAAAATGGTAGACAAAGTACAAGCTAGGGTTGTTCATCTTAAAATAATTTTTTTTCATTTCTCCTTAGTAAAATTATTAGTGGTGGAAGAACTTTGGAAGTTGAGAAGAGAATGGGCATCCTTCTTGGCCTCAACAAACTTCCCTTTAGATCCCAAAGGAGACGGCCCCTCACCTGCAGAAAAAGTGGTTTCTAAACAATAAAATGGAAAAGAGAAAGGGTTTGCAGAACATGACAAAGGAAAGGGAAAGGATATTGATGATTCACAACCAAGTTAACGAAATAAGAAAAAGGGTAGGAGGCTACAATTTTTTTATGAGGTGGAGGAAATACCCAATGTGAGCATCCCAACCGCATGGTCATCTGCCAGAAGACTAGTTGTAATTGCCTTGCATACACAACCTATTGAACACTCAACTTAAGAAATGGTTGAAGACCAGGTGCAACCAGAGGGTAAAGACCAAATTATCAAAAAATTGCAAATCATCTTAAAGAAGCCAAGCATTTCATAGCTCATTTTTTTCATGACAGCAGGGATATGAAGAGGAAATTGGTTGAAAAGGCACCTGACATGAAAACATAAGAAGATGCATTAGGTCTAAGGTGGAAAACATTTTCAAAGGTTCTAGAAGCTTTAAAGGGAAAAGAGGTCAAACAAAGTCCTAAATTTGTAGATCTAAATAAACCTACATATCCAATGACAAGATCTTCAACTAAATGGAGAAGTCTAGACCATAATCCTATAGAGGTAATACCTAAAAGGTACCACCCTATTGAAAAGAATCACACTTCACCTGGAGAAGGTGAGAAAAATGTAAAATGGCTCAATAAGTAGTTGAGAGAGGCCCAAGGCCTGATTATTCAGCTTAGAGAAGAGAAAAGAGTATTAGAACTAGAGTTTGAGAGACACCTTAAGGAATGTGGACCAGCCATCAACAATGCTTGTGCATCTATCTCAAATGCTCAGTCAAAAATGAGAAAAAGTGCCTTGTTGTTTAGACAGGTAAGAAGCTTGAAAAGACAAAACTTGTCATTGAAAAAATAAAATAGGTCTCTCAAGAAAAGAATGGAAGTTGATGATGAAACTAGAAGGAGGTTAGAGCTACTTGCAGAGGTGGTTTAGATTTAAGTTCATTACTGCAACAATTTTTTTTTTGAGGAACCACTACAAAAAACCAGTTTTGAGTTTTACTGAAAACTGCATTGTATAGAGTTTGTGTAGCGACCTCACACTATGAAAATGATGAAAGAATATTTAAGGATAATAAACATTTTGAAATGATTGGTGTTTAGAATATAAATCATTATTATCCTCCACAGGTGTTGCAACCACCACTTGAATGAGCTTTTTAGAAAAAACTAGCCACGTTGTGCAAAGCTTGCAACACAACTGTTGAAGGTTTCATTTACACAACGTATCCCACCAGCTCGCTACACAAAAATAAATTGGATCCTTGTCAGCACTTAGATCCCTCCAATATCCATCTCCAGCTATCCAAGATGACTCATATCAACCTTACATTTTGAAATGTGTTGGAGATCTCATTTATCAAAGGATTTTGTTAGGTATGAATGTGATCAATATGAATTTTCTATTTTTAGCTAGTATAGAATTTGTCTTATTTTTTATGTAATTTTAGTGTACCTTTTCACTACCGAGGTTTTTTGACCTCTCCGTTATATTCTATACATGAATGTTTACATAATTCATACAGAATTATAACTACATGCATTTAAACACAATTAAACACCCTTAATTCTCAGAGTAAAATATATAAGTTACTGTTACAATTAAACAAGCCCTAGCATTCAACAGTAATTCATTTACACAGTGGAAAACATGATAATATATACAGCACAATCATGCCATCATGATTAAAGAATAATTTAAATACTTATCTTTTAACAGTTGTATAAGTCACCAACCAAGTGCAAGCCTTCCACGAACCTCCCAGCCTTAGACCACATTGTTCATTTGCTCAACAGTGGGTCACCCCCGAGATGGGACCGAGATCCACCCCTGGGCAAGGAATCCTAGGCTAGGCTGAGGTTACAAGGAAGATAGCACATACACAGTCACCAGGAAGAAAGCTCTCCCATGAATCTCCCACGCTCATCGCCCACAGACCCTCATTCCCCACATGCTTGTTCCACCCCAGGAGAGTGCACCTTCTCTGTCACCTAGACAGTCCTTCGGCTGCCAGTCTCCCTTACCTTGGGTTACAGGAACAGACCAGACCGGAAGTCTCTGGGCTCTATGGCAGCTACAGGTTTCCTTCTAGGAGTTCTCTTCTCCCTCTGCGTACTCTCTCACCTGGCGGAGTCGTTCACAGGCCAACAAGCCTCACGCAGTCCAGTACTGTGTGGTCACAACAACCCACGAGAAACACAGACACAGGTTCCTCAAACTGGTTCAACAGTCACAGGATGATCTCATGGTCGTGATTTTGGAACAAGGTTCCACGCACCGGCTAGCTCAGCCTTTCCCCAACAAACAAGGATTCTGCCACTCGAGTCCGACATAGGCTTTGTTTAGGGAATGCACACATGAAATTTCTCAGAGACAGACACAGACTCCACACTCACTGGACAGGGTGTACACGCATTCCTCAAGGCAAACACAGGCTTTCATTTTTGTCTCAGGATTACCCGCAGGTCTCTTGCAGACTGGTTTTCCACAGCTCTTTCCCAGGGCAGTCAGATCGAATGGATGAGAACCCCCCTCATGGCTTACTTTCTCTATTTTATTTGCATGCACCAGGGTTGACAATTGTCACCCTGGGAACTACATGCGTTCCATCCGTACGCCTTCCTCCCACCACTTGGGAAATCACATGT
>CBVK0100228479.1:0-24890 GCA_900067695.1 Picea abies
AACAACCAATCTTCCAACAAATATTTGTTTCTAAATTTAGTGTTTACACAGTGAATGTTCGAGTGGATCTACAAGAAACAAGTTATCCAAAATATAACCCTATAAATCCTTAGGAATAAGTTAACACTACAAAGAATCCAACTATGTAGGTATAAGTGGATTCCCTATCATTCAACTAGGCTCATTTCTTGTAGTAGGAGTGAGAGTAAAGAGAAACTACGCACAATCATGATGGAAAAATAAATGTAAAAGATGGGCTTGGGGTGATGAGTGAATAGGAGACTAGTGCCTAATCTTACTTGGGCTATGGGGTCTAAGTCTCTCTTGAGTATTTTTCCTCTTTTCTTGGTCATTGAAGTCTCAAACATCATATAGATTTCTTGGATGAGCACCAAACTAAGGAGAATGAAACCTTGCAAGGATTATAGGGAGGCTAATTCTAAAGAAATTAACCTAAGTATTACAAAATAAATCATATACTAAACCTAGGGTAAGGAAATGAAACCCTAAGATATTCACCCCCAATCCAATAGATCTAGCCTATAATTTGACAAAGAAATGAAATAGACACATAATTTATACCCCTTAATGAAAACTTGCAACCCAAATCCTTCTATGATTACCCTAGAACAAATACTAAAGGATAGACAATATTACATAATAGATTTCCAAAGGTGAGACAAGCTTCTTTCCATTATTGTCGATAGATCCAATCCATATACAAAATGGAGAGAACAAATAGGTGATTGGCATGATTTTTAGGGTTTTGAGGTCATTTTCTACATACAGGAACAATTTTACTTCAAAATCCATTTCTGACCAAACTTTGATGAATTTAACAAAAGAGAAAGAGTTTTTTGTCAATCTCATACCAAAGCAAAAAAAACCTCCTTCATTTTATACACAAGTGTTATAATTTGGGAGATATGCAGCTAGATTTGAGGCCTATTTTTCAAGAATATTTAATTTCCTGTTTTAGTCATTATTTTGTGGCACGTATTTCGAGAATATGGGAAGGAATTTCACAAACTTGAGAGAATTTTTTTCTTAAAAACAACCTTATGTACAAAAACCTCTCCCGGTTTTGTAATAAGTATTATAGTTAAAGAGATATGACTTCATCTTTGACTCCTATTTTTACAAATATGCAGAAAAATGTATCCTATTGTCTTATTGGCATCCAAGTTACAATGAAACAAAACTCAATGGCTTGTTATGTTGATCCTATAGGGCTATAAAAGGAATCTTGTCTTGAAAACTCTTATGCCTTGTTTTCTAGACCATGATAAGCAAATCCTGCACTCAAAGAATAATCCTAAAAACCCTAGGTAACTTTAAAGATAAAAACCTGTCAAAACAACAATCTTCAAATCCTAGATTTTACAAAAACATACTACAGAAAATAATAATAGCAAGTACATAAGACTAAACTATTAATCACATCTATTTTTTATTGAATATGGAAAGAAGAAAATATGCTACAATAGATCAAAACCTAAAATTTTCTAACCAACCTAGTGGAAGACCCCCTTACTCCTTTATAGAATAGGAAGAGCTAGGTTTACAATCATTGCACTCCATCATTGTGTTGCACCTAGGTTAAAATACTAAGCCCTAACCCTAAATCTAATTCTATCTTAGAGAAGTGCACCCTAGGCCTACATGAGAAAATATCTAGATTGGAATGATAAAAAAGAAGTAGAAAACATACATATAGGCAAGCACTAGCTACTAGAGATATGTTCCTACTTAGACCGAGTCAACTCATGCACCTATTTCTATAACTAGAAAATAAAATTGAATTAGAAAAATGATTGAACTAGAAACTAAACAAAAAATGGAACTTTCTAAATCTAGAACAACAGTAAAATGAGTTTAATTGAAGGTGTAAAAACTAGAAATATAGTAATATTGGTGCATGCAAGAACCTTTTTTTCTCCTACATAACTATGCCTCCCTCACACTCTGGTGTGCACAATAAATGAGGCAAATTGCTGCCATAACCAATGTTACACGGGCCTACTTTAAATGTACTCTTAGTGCTATATAGACCTATTGTTGAGCCTTTTGTCTATGTGCACCCTAGTGTAATAAAGGAGATTGTCTATGTGCACCCTAGTGCAATAAAGGAGATTGTCTATGTGCACCCTAGTGCAGTAAAGGATATGGAGAGAACAAACAGGTGATTGGCATGATTTTGAGGGTTTTGAGGTCATTTGCTACACACAGGGACAGTTTTACTTCAAAATCTATTTTTGACCAAATGGAGATGAATTTAACAAAATATAAAGAGGTTTTTGTCAATCACATACAAAAGAACAAAAAACTCCTTCGGCTTATACACATGTGTTATAATTTGGGAGATATGCAGCAAGATTTGAGGCCTATTTTTCAAGAATATTTAATTTCCTCTTTGAGTCATTATTTTGTGGCACGAATTTTGAGAAGATGGGAAGGAATTTCAAAAATATGAGAGATGTTTTTCTTCAAAACAACCTTATGTACAAAAACCACTCCCAGTTTTGTAACAGGTATTATAGTTAAAGAGATATCACTTCATCTTTGACTCATATTTTTACAAAGATGCATAAAAATGTATCATATTGTCTTATTGGCACAAACTATGATCTTCGAACTTTATACAATTGATATAAGCTTGCTTTCCTGAAGCGTAAATGACATGACCAAAAAAATATCAACCCTTGACCTTTTCATCTATAATTTAGCAACGTTTGAAGAGAGAAAAGGAAAATTTCAACCATTATATCAGAATTAACATAATACTCATAATCTCTTACACCAATGGAATCCTTGAAAAAGGAAACACTTTACAATTGTCTTGAAAGAAGTTTCATGTCAATTTAACTTGGGACAAATCAATATAGAAAAAAATAGTTCAATTTGAAAGATATTTGGATGTAGGGAAAACATTCCTGTAACATAAAAATCCCCTCAACTTTCAAGATCAAAGAGCCCTAGGACTCGATTTAAAGAACCCTCACATTCATGCAGTCATTCAGATGATTCAGATGAGAATCCTTTGGAGGAATCACCTCTTAAAATTAAAAAGCAAACCCCAATAGCACATCCTATCCCTAGGGGTACTAGATCCAAATCCAAGGTAGATTGGGGATAAGGTAAATGCTTTTTCTCAATGGTTTATTGGGCTCAAGTTCATATGTGGAGCCAACTCTCCCTAAAACCAAAGATTTATTTTTGGCAAATAATGGTGAAAAATATTGACTTGGTGATTGCATTCAATTTTATTCTAATAATATACGCTTTTATAATATAGTTGTTGTAACTTATTTCTAATATCTATGTATACTTTTTTTGTTTTTGATAGTGCCCATTATTGCAATGATGCATTCCAATCCCAGGCCCTATCATTCAATTACCACTAGCTGCAAGATTCTATTTCCAAATATACAAAGAAGGGAGAATGCTCTCTACAAATATTCAAAATGTTCAAAATTTGTTGAAAATATCCTTATTTTAGATAGCTCCTATAAAATAAGATTTTTAAGCAGCAAGGAGATGATTTGAATACATGATAAACTATTCACAATATACAAAGCAAAATTTTTAGCTAAAATCCTAAAATGACCATGGATTTTTAGGCAATGCAATGTAGAATCTTGTTTTAGTCTCAATGTCCCTTGACACCTTACAGGAAGAAGCAGGCCTTAAGGTGGGACAAAAAATGGCAATATATATGCAATCTGTTGAATTCAGTTGTGAAAATGTCAAGGAAATATGTCATGATGAGCATGATGTTGCAACAAATAGCCTAGTGGATATAGATGATTCAATACATGATACACCACCCATAAAAACAAAGAAAATTTGTTAAATAAGGTACCCAAAAATGAATGTGCATTTTTGGGGCCTAATTATTTGGTGCCAATGTCCCCTAACACCTTACTAGAAAAAAACAATCCTTAATGTGGAACAATCAATGGCAACATATATATGTTCAAGGGAATCCAATTTTGAAAATGATAAATAAGTTCATAATGGAGATGATGTTGTACAAAATAGCCCATTGGAGCACTTGACATCATAGAAAATATCAGAGGATGATCATTTGTATTCTATCTATGAGACTATTTCATGTAATGAAACTTTGTGGCCTACATATTTTGAAGTAAATTTGAATGCAACCCAAGGCTCTTACATAGAGAACAAGGATCAACTAGTTTTTTCTAACATATAGGGAGTCACATGAATGATGAATCAAATATGGTAGATTTTACAGAGAATGTAGAGAACCTTCCACATATTCTTGGGACTATGAACTTAGTAGCTCTTTATAATCTAATTGAAAAGATATAATATGAGAATAATCATCAGATAAGTGTAGAGATGGAAAGGATAAATCCATAAAGGAGACAGCAAGAAACCATGCATTGACATCATCCATTACAAGCAGGGATTATAAGGAGATTTTTTTGCCCAACATTGTTAAGTAAGTGCAGAGAAGGAAAAGAGAAATTCATAACTAAGACATTACGAAACTATACATTTGGATCATCCATTGCAGATGAGGATTATAAGGAAAATTGTATTGGTTTAGATCATGAGGTAAGTGTAGAGAAGGAAAATGAGAAATAGATAGATGAGATACCAGGGAAAAATACATTGGCACCATCCATAATAGATGATGTCTATAAGAAAGATTGTATTTCCCATGTATCAGCTATGGGGGGGAGATGGGATCTTGACCAAGGCAAATAATCACAGGGCTAAAAGACAAAAAGGTAAAGAGAAGACATTGAATAAGTGCTTGATATGAGATCTCATTGTATTTCCCATGTATCAACTTTGGGGGGGAGATGGTATCTTGACCAAGGCAAATAATCACAGGGATAAAAGACAAAAAGGTAAAGAGAATACATTGAATAAGTGTTTGATATGAGATCTCATTGTTATTACCCCATTTAAGAACCTGCAAGCAATGATGTAAAGCAGAACTGTAAGGTTAAGCATGTGTAAAGAAAAGTAATAATTGGCATGCCAAATAAGGATATAATATGAACATTGGGAGTCTCAATCATTGCAACATACATATTAATAAAATCAAATGGAATTCAAATTATATTTCTAGAGTTTGAGACAAACCAAATCTCTAGAAATTAAAAAGTTGCAATGCTTGGATGTTTCATATCAATATTCAACATCAACAAAGATTGTGGAGGTATTCTTATTTATTGTTAGCTTCTCAAAATTCATGGATTTTGAGCTTGCTTCATTTTTATTTTCTTCTAAAAATTTCTTGGAGAATTAAGTTATTAATTTTTTCAGGGTAGGAAAAATGTCAAAGGCCCTAGAGTTGGGGGATGAAAAGAAAAATTGGGGATGTGTCATTGATGAATATGTGTATGGTAGCCTTGTCCCTGGTTTGTTGAGGGCAGGTCAAGTAAGCAAGGCTTTAGAAATGTTGGACAGTATGAGAGATGCAAGTTATTTACCTATTTTTCATATCTATACCACTCTGATTATTCATTTCTTTAGGGAAAATGAATCAAAACAAGCGTTATAGTTTGTTGAGGAAATGAAAAATGTTGGTTGTGAGCCAACTTTTGTTACACATACAACATTAATTAGAGGGTATATGAATGAGGGAGTAACTTCTAATGCTTGGAATACTTTCAATCTCATGAAGGAGAAAGGGACTCCTCCTGATTTTGAAACTTACTCTACATTCATTCATTGTCTTTATAGGGCCGGTAAATAAAAAATGGCACTGGAACTACTATATGAAATGATGTAAATCGGTATTCAACCCAGTGTTGTAAACTTCAAGACTGTTTTTTTGGTTTCAACAGAGAAGGAAAGCAACAAGAATCTCTGAGTGTGTTGTGAGCTAAATGGGCCTTGTCAAGAAGAAGAGAATCTTTCATTTTACCAAAGTATGCATCTTTGCAACCAAATCCTTTTCTGCAATACTTGTATAGCTTAGTATTTACTAATATATTGGAATTTGAATCATTGAAGTCAATGTATCATTGTATTTCACATTTTCATACTAAACTAATATCCAAACAAAATCCATAGTTTTCTTAGGAATTTCTCTGATGAGCCAGGCCTTATTGCTAAGCACACTATTCATGCTTTATTTTCATGGCACAACATGTATAATTGCAATAAGATGTTTGTGTGCAATTTGGAACAACAATAATATTAAGGCCACCATCAACCTTCAGGGTCTAACACTGTACCGGTGTTTTATGCGGGCCCGTTTAAACTAATGGTTTTAGGAACTGGCAGCTTTAGACAACTAACAAAGTGTTAGGATTACAGAGAGGATGAACAAGCTGATTAAAATATGTTTCTATGGCCAATATAAATAGAATCTTGGATTGAAGCTTTGTCAAGTATATTTATTGCAAATTGTCAAGGAACTTCCTTTCTGCCATCTAACATGTTCTGAGTAGGTGGTTGCCTTAAATTAGATTATTATTATTATTATAAATATTTCCTATCTAGACAAGACTGATCTAAGATCAGAGCTTGATAAGGAAGAAACCCCAGCACTCACCTTTCTTATTTGCATAGAATTTTCGCTGTCATTACTCCTAGCATTGAATATTTTATTCCCATTCTTCTTATGGGACCAAGTCATCATCTTCTTCATTTGTTGAAATATCTAGGATGGAGCTGATCGAATGAATCTCTTACACAAACCAAGAAGTCTCATCTTCCAAGTCCATAAGTCTTGTTCCTTTGAGAGAGTTGCAACCTCCTTTAAACTAACCAAACTTTTGTGGAAGGCTTTCAAACTATGATGCAGAAAGAGTTACTGGATTTTGTATTTTCTATTAGTTCTTATTTTATTCAGAGTGTCGAAATGGCATGCACAGAACTAGATAGTTGTTATATAGACAAGGTTGAACTAAGAGAAAAGATCAATTCATAAAACGCAACCCACGGCTTCGTATTTAAACACAAAAAAAAATACCCTACTTCCAGCATTGATGATTTGCTCCAGGAGTGTGTTGTCTTCTTCGCTTGCTGAATGGTTCAGGAAGGAGTTGCTTGGGAGGATATTTTACACAATCAAAGGAGGCTCAGCTACCAGGGCAAGTGGAGCCTAGATAGATTAGGAGGTGCAAAGAATTTGAGCCTCTTGGGATACAGACAGGCCCAGCACCTCCTTGAAATATGGGTTTCCATAGTGCACATAAATTATTCCAGAAATTCATGGAGCACATGCCAACAACAAATATTTTTAGCATCATTCCTCTAGGAACATAAATTAATCCACCATACCCAGCTAGGTTTTGATTCCCCTTATCCACTCCATCAAAGACAAGGGCACATTTATTTTGGATTTGAACTCTGTAAATGTCTTTCAGTTAGGTAAGTAAAGGATAACACTAGGGACACTTTGAAAATATGCAAAACAAGACAATCAGTTTACTCAAACTTCAAAATAAACCCTTTCAATAATTTTTTGGCAATGGATATGGTAATCAGCTCCTCCATACCTTACTTCCCTTTTTGTGATCTACTAGGGAATACCAAGACAAGAGATCAAATATTCTTCAAGATTTTGGTAAATTCTTTATACCAAACTCCTATTCAGAAGCATGCACTCAAACTTGTATTTTGCCATGTTGTGGTCTCTAATATATTGAAAAAGAAAATACTGACACCGATTGTTCCTCCATACTATCAATATACATCTCATGCCAACATAGGCATGGTTTAGACATCCCCAAAGGCATACTCAGCTGGGGATATACTAAATACACGTCATATATTACCAACAATTTGTATAGTCATAGTGGGATTAGAGTCACAACAATGAGCACAAAAGAATCATGTCCCGAAGCTAGTCCACAAAAACCTAATATAGACACTAAAAGACTAATAGATCAAAATATTGAGAGGTGTGTTAGTGCAAGATACAAAGCCACATAATGAGTCTCCCCAGAATATGAGGTGGATCATAGTGTTTAAAAGTTTTTTTTAGTTTTCAGTAATCCTATTGTAGTATAGTGGTCTATAATGAATTTAATATAATAGATTCACAAAAGAAAATACAAAACAATATATCATCATATTCATCAGCAATATCATAATTTATAGTAGCATCCCAATGGCTAGTTGGGATCCATATTTCCATTTAGTTGCAAAGGAAATGTTGCACCATCTTCCTGGAAATGAAAAATGGCCAATGAAATCCACAGGACAACGAAAGAATTAAAAGGTGATCCTCTTGAGGGGTCATCCTCCACAGCAGGAGATCCAGATCTAAGACTAGATAAAGAGGAAGAGGATGGAGGAGAGAGTAGAAGCAATGGTGGTGACCTTGATGAGACCTAGATGATTTTGGTTATGACATGGAGGAGGAGGACTAACAAGCTATCATATTCTTCCGTCATAGTTCTATTTTCTACCATGTTTTGTATTTGACATTGGCATTCCCACCTATAGCAACAATATCATGATCATCTATGAATTATCATATTCTTTATGTCATACATTTTGATTTTGATAACTTCAAATGACTCCATCCAAATACCACAATAAAACCATATTCAAGGTGATCATGCATGCTTTGAAATGCATTCCAAACATAACTATTCTAAATATGGTATCCACTCAGATATAGAAAGTGTTGGGCACTATTGTGTTTAAGAAGTCCTATAGGGATAGGTTTTTCTTATACACTTATAGACGAAATCATTCATAGAACACTTGTATAAAGGGAATAGGTTTTTGGCACATTAAAAGAATAATATATGATTGTCAAAGAAAATAATGAGCTTAATTGATGGATTATTTAGGGGGGGGACGACGACATTACCAATGCTCAAGATTTGCAATATATTTTGTCTTTCTTGGACAACAATATTTCTTTACACTAACAAGAAGATAAACCTGTTTGGGGATATTAAAGGTGTTTAAAATACAAACATCCAACATACGTTATCCATGGATTTAAAAAACACAACAGTTGGTTTTAGGCACACGGGTTCATGGTACATAGTTTATGCACATTGTTTGGAGGCACATTGTTTATGTTTATTAAGGGCGCCTCTTTCAGGAAGTAAGTTGGGAATTTATAGCTAGAAAATTGAATTGAAGTTAGTTACTACATGTTATGGTCCATCATTCATTGAATTTTTTTGCTAGAAAAGGATTATTTGGATATGATCCCATGCATTCATTTGAAGATTATCCACTTGGGAGGTTGAATATCTTGCATATCCATGCATTTGAAGGAGGTAACCTCGTTGGTAGTTTCATTTAATAGGAGGTTGGGGAGGACATGGGGAAGGTCAGTGATGGTCACATGGGCACCCAAAAATGTTGAATCGATTCCCACCATTCCCATTCTCATTTCTGCACCCAATTTTAAGACCATCAAATCCTATTTGTTACCACTTTTGTGTAACAACTGATGGGAGATGTGGCCCACTTGTAGATTCAACTCAAACCAATTTTCTGATTTTAGCTCAAACCCATTTGTTGATTGTTGTTTAGTGCATATGGTTCTGGGTGTGAGTGATTCCAAAACATTTCATCCAAAAACTAGTAGAGAGTAGAGGCTATGGGCCATACCTGAAAAGAGAGGCCTCTCGAGGGAAGCTGCCTCACCAACACTTTATGGTTTCTATGAATTATATACTCATACTCTTAAGCACCATTAAAATTTATATATTTGAGGGAACAAATAATGTCATTTTAGGCACAATGAGATCATCCAAAAGAAGCCTACCAAACTAGAGGAGTCAAACTTTCCATCGGGTCTAAGGTCACATGGTCGAACCCAAGATAAGATAAGGACTACATGTATAACCAAAAAAATGCAAGCATTACAATAAAAACAGAAATCAAGGCTATCAATCCCATGCATGAAATGAGCCTCTCTTGTGAACTATTAAATTGCAAATTTTCAGACCCCAACCCAGTTTCAGTCTCACTGATTTTTTAGCCAATGTTTAATGCCCAAACCCAGATTTATAGCAGCCAATTAAACTCAGTAGAAAATAAATTTTAGAACTGAAACATGAGGATTATGAACTTTTTTTTTAACGCAGAAAAAAAAAATATCAGCAACACATAAACTCAGAAAATATTAACACGGAGATTTTCGGTCTAACAGCGACCCTGGAAAAATCCACAAGGGGAAAACTAGTGAGAGAGGGAGTTTTTATTATTTGGGAGCTTTAGAGAAATTCTATTACAGCATATTCATGTTCGGAAATTTAAATGACAAACTTATCTCCATAACAGTGCCAAGTCTTCATACAGGAAAATGAGCAAAACTCCTCAAAACTCTTTCCAGAATTTTCTGCAATAAATTACAGGTCTTCTCCTCGATTTATGTTCCTCCAAATGGTTGTACAGATGCCTTGAGATTTGTGGAAACAAATACAACAAATTTTTGGGTGTATTAATGGTTGTACTACCTCCTTGGAAACCATGCCAAACTTTCTAGAAAACCCACACAGCAACCTGCCTCGATTTTTGTGCCAAAAGTATGGTTGTACGCACTGAGAAATATGTACTGTACAAACAGAATTAAATGTTGTCTTGCTACCTCCATTTTTGTGCCCACAAGAGACTATACGGACCCTGAAATCAATATTGTATGGCCTCTTGTATATGTTGTCCTTGCTGCCTCAATTTATGTGCTAGTATTCTGCCTTGGAATGTGTGCCCTAGCTCTCAGAAATGGCCTCTTTCTTCTTGATTGAAAATGATCTCGTCCTCTCTCAAAAAATGTCTCACCAACCAAACAATGGTGCGCCCTCCTTACCCTAATCAACCTTGTGAGGGAATATCAAGGGTAATCTCATCTAACGGTTGAGATTAGTTTAGATCAACGATGGGGATAAAATCACTTTATTTACCCACTTTCCCTAAGTCTCCAAAAAGTCACCTTTTAATTTGTTTCTCACAAATTAAATGACTAGGGTCCACATTAGGCACTTTCTCACCCCTTAGGCACCTAGGTGATGAGAAACACTTGCTAATTAAATTGTTAACACTCCCTCTTACCGAGGAAAGTGTTACTCACCACTCCAAGCGTGTCCCTGAAAAATATAAACTTGCATCTACCTAATGCTTTGGTGAGTATGTCTGCAACCTGCTCCTCTGTAGATATGTATGGTAGCTCCACAACTCATCTCTGAACATAGTCACAGATGAAGTGATAACGAATCTCTATATGCTTAGACCTATCATGAAAAATTGGATTCTCTGAGATTTTAATGCAACTATGATTATCATAGTAAATAAAGGTAGGCCTCAGCTGCACACCGAACAATCCCACTAGAAACTTGTGAAGCCAAAGGGCCTCACAACTGGCCTGACTGGTTGCCATATACTCAGCCTCTGCAGAACTCAAAGCCACTGACTTTTTCTTCCGACTAAACCAAGACACAACTATTGAGCCCAATCCGAAACAACACCCTGAAGTAATCTTCCTATCACTGACACATCCTGCCCAATATGAATCTGTATAGCCAACCAGACGAACTCCATCTCCTCTCTGATATTCCAGACCATAGTATATTGTACCACAAAGATACCTGAGCACATGTTTTTCTACCACCCAGTGCACTCTCCTAAGCTCCACCATGAACTGACTGAGAGTGTTGATAGTAAAACAAATATCTATCCTGGTATTGACCAAATACATCAATGACCCGATCAACTGACGATATAAAGTGGAATCCACCAACTGTGACTCAGAAGCATGAAGCTTCTTCTAGTTGGTAATCATAGGCGTGGTCATGAGCCTATTCTCCTCCATTTGAAATCTCCTCAGAATGTCACACACATACTTCCCCTGTCCCAGGAAGATGTGTCCAGGATCCTGCCAAACCTCCAATCCCAACAAATAGTGCATTGGTCCAATATCAGTCATATTGAACTCTGAAGCAAGGCTCTCCTTGCAGATGCTGATGAGTCTCTCTGCCCCTATAATGAAAATATCATCCACATATAGAAAAAGAATGAGAGGATCCTCTTCAACCACAACGAAGTATAGGTTGGGATCCGCCTCACACTTCTCAAAGCCCTACTACTACAAATAGGCATCAATCCTCAAATACCAAGCTCTAGGAGCTTGTTTCAGCCCATACAATTCCTTCTTCAGTATACACACATGAGACTCTCTCCCATGCACCTCAAATCCCAATGGTTTCTCAATATACACCTCCTCCTATATAAGACCATTCAAAAAGCGGTCTTCACATCCATCTGGTGGCTCTTCCAACCCATATCTACTGCAATGGAAATCACTACCCTGATTGAAGTATATATAGAAATAGGTGCAAAGGTCTCATCATAGTCGACTCCCTCAACCTGTGAAAACCCCCGAGCCACAAAGCGAGCTTTGTACTTCTCAATGTTGCCATCTACAACATGCTTGAGTTTATAGAGCCACCTGGAAGTTACCACTGAATTCCCCTCAGATCTAGGAACAACTTCTCAGACATCGTTCTTCATGATGGAATTGTACTCTTCCATCATGGAATCTCTCCAAAATTGTCTACCATTAGCCTCCTCAAAAGTGGAAGGCTCATACTCTCGAATATTACTCACCATCGCGATGTAGCTACAAAACCTCTTGGGAGGTTTACTCTCCCTCACTATCTGTCTGGGATTCCCCACTGAACCCTATGCCTTCTTCAAAGTATCCTGAAGCCACTTGGGCTTCCTCCTCTCTGAAGTAGTGTCTTGTGGAGGGGACTCTCCCTGCTCAACCCCATCTGTTGAAGATTGTGATCCTGAAGTAGACTATGTAGTACTTGATCCTGAAACCTGTGGACCAATAGCCTATGAACCTGAACCCTATGGCCCTGTCACCTATGAACCTGTCGTCATCGAAACTGGTGGCCCTGAACTCTATTTCATTGTAGTCTGCTATGGAATCACCTGAATCTGAGGTGAAGACTACTCACCCCTCTATGTCCCTCTAGACTTCCTAAAGGCTCTGTCCTCCTCAAATATGACATCCCTCCTTAAGAAAACCTTCCTTGAGGAAGGAAGCTCTATACGAAAAGCCTTTAAATTCTCACTATACCCAACAAAGATCCCTCTCTCTGTCGTCAGCTCCATCTTTGTCCTCTTCTCAGAAGGGACATGTGAATATGTGATGCACCCAAAAATCTAAAAGTGCCCCACCTCAGGCTTCTTCCCAGAGAAAACCTTCTCAGGAGTCATGCTCCCCACAGCCTTGTGAGGACCCCTGTTCTACAAATAAACTGTAGTGTAGCATGCCTTAGCCCATATAAATATTGGCATCCCATGATCATGTAGCATGGCTCTCCTAGCCCCAACAATGGCCATGTTCTTCCTCTCAGTAAACCCATTCTTCTATGGGTTGTAAGGAACAGTCAACTCTCTCATGATTCTCTCTCCTGCATAGAAGTCCATGAACTCCTTGGAGGTATAATCACCCCCATTTTCTATCCTCAAAACTTTGATTTTCTTCCCTGTCTGGTTCTCCACAAGAGCTTTGAACTCTTGGAACTGACTGAAGACCTATCCTTTGGTCTTCATGAAGAAAATACAAGACTTCTGTGAGAAGTCATCAATGAATATAACATAGTGCCAGTCAACGATGTCAAAGACATTGGGCCACATTCACCTGAATGAATAAGATGAAGTATCCCTATTACTCTATTGCACTGTTACAAAAAGAATTCTTGGTGTACTTTCCCAAATCACACCCCTTGCACAACTCTTGGTGCTCTGTATTGAAATATGGAACTTCAATCACCATCTCCCTCAGTACCCTCAAAGCCCCATGGTGCAAATGTTCCATCCTCCTGTGTCATAGCTCACATAGGTCATTGTTGTTGGTAGAATGAATCAATGCTCTTGCTAGCTGGAACATAAGCTTATACAGCTTCACATGTCTAGTCATAATCACTTTGGCTGAAGTGATGCTAGACCCCTTTGGGAAAAGGAGCACCTTCCCATCATAGAACAAGACCTCATAGCCCCTCTCCTCAATATCATAAACTGATACTAAGTTATTCGTCAACCCTGGAACATATAGGACCTCTCTCAACAACATGGGAGGCAAATACTCCCTCTGAAATGATACAGTCCCACAACCAACTACCTTGACCACTCGATCATATCCAAGCACTACCTCAACATCTCCAATCTGTGTAAGGTTTGTCAATTTCTCACGAACCCCTGTCATATGATGAGAGGCACCACTGTCAATATGCCACATATCTGAATGAGTGGTCCTCGTGGATAAACACACAACCAAGGAAAATTCCTTGTCGAACTTGGTGGAAAACTCTTCCACCATTGTTGAAGCTGATGTTTGTTTCTTCTTCATGTTAGGACATTAACCTGCATAGTGCCCAAAATTGTGGCATGCAAAGCACTTGACTTTTCTCATGTCTTTCTTCCCTTCACCCTTGGGTTTGTTTCTACCCTTAGGACCCTTTCTGAACTTCTTCTTATTGTTGGCAGCAAGAGCCACATTCTCCTCATCATGATATGTGGATGAACTTCCATGTACATAACCTCTTTGGGTCTCCTCCTAAACAAATTCATCCCAAAGACGTTCCCAATTGGGAAGCTTCTCCCTAACCACAATGCCCTCTACAAAAACAACCCATTGTTTGGAAACTCCATTCAATGTTGTTCTCACAAGCTCACTGTCAAATATGGCCTCCCCCATAGCTCCAAGATCATCTCTCACCTATGTCAATCTAGTAAGGTATGTGACCACATTTTCAGCCTTGGTTATCTTTATGCTCTTCAGTTTTTCCCTCAAAACCATCTTCCGATTTTCATTTGTACTCTAGTACAATTTAGTCAAAGACTCCCACATGTCATAGGCATTTTCCTTCCCCATCAAGTGAAGAATCAAATGGTTCTTGATGGCATCAAGAATAATCCTCTTATCCTTGATACTCTTCTTAGTGTAAGATGCAAAAAGAGTAGCATCAGTAGGTACCAGCACATGATGAGTTGCGGTATTTCCCACAATGTACCACAACTCATTTTATTGAAAAATAAAGATCATCCTCTCATTCCAAGCACCAAAGTTTGATGCCCCTTTAAGTCTGTCCTCAACTCTCAAACCTGTAGCCATTGACCCCTTTCTGCTGAAAATGAAAAATTCAAAATTATGTCCAGTGAAGTTATTGTTGTCCCAACTTTCTGAATTGCTGAAATATTTTTGATTCTTTCAACTTAGCTCTGATACCATGTAAATTTTCAGACCCCAACCCAGTTTTAGTCTCGCTGATTTTTCAGCCAATGTTTAATGCCCAAACCCATATTTATAGCAGCCAATTAAACTCAGTAGAAAATAAATTCCAGAACTGAAACATGAGGATTATGAACTTTGTTTTTAACACAAAAATAAAAACATCAGCAGCACATAAACTCAAAAAATATCAATACAGAGATTTTCGGTCTAACGGGGACCCTGGAAAAACCCACAAGGGGAAAACCAGTGAGAGATGGAGTTTTTCTTATTTGGGAGCTTCATAGAAATTATGTTACAGCATATTCATCTTCAAAAATTTAAATGACAAACTTATCTCGATAACCATGCCAAGTATTCACACAGGAAAATGAGCAAAACTCCTCAAAACTCTTTCCAGAATTTTCTGCAATAAATTACAGGTCTGCTCCTCGATTTTTGTGGCTCCAAATGGTTGTACGGATGCCTTGAAATTCATGACAAAAGATACAAAAAATTTATGGGTGTATTAATGGTTGTACGACCTCCTTGGAAACCATGCCAAACTTTCCAGAAAACCCACACAGCAACCTGCCTCGATTTCTATGCCAAGAAGTGATTGTACGGACTGTACGAAATCCGTACTGTACGGCCGGTTGTCCCTCCTTGAAAATTGTGCCAAAAGTATGGTTGTACGGACTGATAAATCCGTACTGTACAGATAAAATTAAATGTTGTCTTGCTGCCTCAATTTTTGGGCCCACAAGAGACTGTACAGACCCCGAAATTCGTATTGTATGGCCTCCTATATATGTTGTCCTTGTTGCCTCGATTTATGTGCTAGTATTCTTCCTTGGAATGCATGCCCTAGCTCTCAGAAATGGCCTCTTTCTTCCTTCTCAAAAATTCTCTTGCTCTCTCTCAAAAAATGTCTCAACAACTAAACAATGGTGCACCCTCCTTACCCTAATTGACCTCATGAGGGAATCTCAAGGGTCATCTCATCTAACGGTTGAGATTAGATGAGATCAATGGTGGGGATAAAATCACTTTACTTACCCACTTTCCCTAAGCCTCCAAAAAATTACCTTTTAATTTGCTTCTCACAAATTAAATGACTAGGGTCCACATTAGGCACTTTCTCACTCCTTAGGCGCCTAGGTGATGAGAAACACTTGCCTAGGTACTTTTTAATTAAATTTTTAACATAAATTACCATACCGTATGATACCATGTTCTAAAAAGTTTTAAAATCTAGTAGCGTAGAGTCTTAATAAAAGGGCCAAAACAAATAAATATTAATAAGTTTCATATTCTTAAATATTAATTCTCAAATGTTGAAAAGTAGATAGTAGCTCATATTTGCTAACAAAGGAATTTGTTCGAGATGTGAATAAAATAAAAGAATTTTGAGATTGAAGTTATTTTGGGATGACCTACTTAGAGAGGTGTTTTTACTGGTATCCTGTGACTGATTTGAAGAACACGACAAAGCTCGAGCATCTATAAGTAACAAGAAATGTCAACTTAGGAGTCAGGAATAGATCACAAATGTCCTTCGAAATTCTGTAAGAATCTAACAGCTTCAAAAGCGTGTGTGCTTTTGCCCCTCTACAATCTTGATCAAGCATTCGACAAAAGTTGAGTAATGAGTGTAGAACCATATTTGAAAATTGAGATCATGCATTGTTGAACCTTCATCAAGCCTCTTCTCCATAATTTATAAAGCCTCAACACTCGTTCCCATAAATCATACAAGGAAATACATGGCCCATGGATTATGGAACAAAATTGGAAATGCAGGGGAAGTTGGGGAACCCAAAATCGATGGGAATTGGGAAAAATCGTTCCCTCTAAAAAAACTATGAAATTTGTGGGAAAAATCGGTGTCGAAAAGCTTCATTCGAGAGGATATGCAAGTGAAGTAACTCCAAACATGCCCTAGTTTAGAAAATATGGGCAATGCATTTACCAAAAATCTAGATTCTAAAACAAGGGGCGAATTGACAATTTCTTCATGAAATCGGGAGGGCGAACTCTCTTTCCACTGATTTTCTTACTGTTTTCTAGGGGAAGAATTAGTTTCCATATCTGATTTTTATTTTATTATATGGGCTAAATATTCTAATTTTTTTAAACACTGAGGGAATGAAAAATCGCCCCTTTAAAAATCAGAACCCTAAAATTTCGCCCCTAAAATCATTTATGATACCAACAAGATCATATACATTAAAAACATACATGAAAGGTTGACTATAACAAGGAAAGTACTTATGTTTTTGTCCACCAATGAAATGATTAAAGGACTTCAATCAATCACTGTAAAAACAAAATAAATGAACATATCATTCGACCATAGGTACAAGAAAAGATGAATGAAAATAAATCTCAACAAGAACTGATAGAAGTGCTTATATTCCAATATATATGTCAAAAAGTCTTTACAAAAAGAGTATATCAAAGTCTCCAGTTTCAAATCATTATAATGTAAACTTCATGGGTTAAATAGCTTTTGCAATCCTTAACTAAGATTCTCTAAAGATGGATCGAATAGCTACATATCAAAACAACTTTAGTCTAGTTACAAGATAGTAGGACTAGATCCTATTTCTAAGGGATAAGAATCTCTATTAGAGTTTGAGTCTTCAATATCTACTGGAGTTTGAGTCTTCAGCTGCCACTAGGCTTCCCTTTGTTAGCGAAATTCATATTTTCAACACACTAGTTCAGTGGGAGTTAACTGACTAGTTCTATTTTAGACTTTCTATTTTTACCATCACTATTATGCATCCATGCATTCCTAAGGAAAGCTAACTACTTGATTGTTTTTCTTAATTATGGAATTTTTTCCCTATATATGAGTGTATTCCACTCATTCATTGTATTATATTGATCATGATCTATGTATCAATCATCAGGTCATTGGAGTAGTGTGAATATATTTTCTCATTCTTCATTATTGAATCTCTCTTCCTTTCTTGATAAGATTTTTTTGTGCATGCTTTAGCTAGATCTCCTATACAGGTTTCCATGAAACCCTGACATGGTATCAGAGCTATGTCACTTGGAGCAAGCCAAACAAGCCTAAGAATAAGGAAAATCGGAGTTTCGATGAGCTAAATCTGTGGTCGTACCTTTCAACAGTTATTACTCCCAATATATTATGTTTTTAAGAAAACGGCCTGCATAGAAAGTAAATCAACCCATTTTAGAAGTGGGTTTTCAACCGTTTGGAGAGATTCTTCATCATTTGCTCGGAAAGCAAGATACAAGATAGCCTCATGAAACTGATACGAATCCGTGGTTGTACGTTTCTACAGTGATTGCTCCCAAAATATTAAGTTTTTGAGGAAATGGGCCGCATAAGAAGTAAATCGATCCATTTTGCAAGTGGGTTTTCAACTGTTTGGAAAGATTCCTCACCGTTTTCTCAAAAAGTAAGCCGCAAGATAACCTCCTGAAACTGATACGAATTTTCACTTAAAGTGCCCTTTTTGTCGTGATTTCTTAATTTTTCACTTGCAGACTGAGAGTAAATTTTTAGGGGTTCTTAGAAACAATGGAAGAGATGGATAGCATAACTATTATACAGTCAAACTTGGTGGTAATCCTCACACCATACAATTATTTTGATTGGAATCCCACGATAGAATTCCAACTCAGAAGGAAAGGACAGTATAATTTGACGATGGCGACAGAAACAGAACCTACATTAGCGATTGAGAAGATGAGATGGGTGAACCACAAGGATGAGGCCACAGGACTACTTCTTGATCTAATATCCACTAATTTATGGTTTCATGTTGCTGCATGCAAGACTCCAAACGAAATTTGGACCACCCTGGAAGGAATCTTTGGAAAGAAGGATGAGATGCGAGGTCATATGCTTGAGGTAGTGTTGAATACCTTAGACCCTAAAAGTTTTGATAATATACAGGATTTCTTTACTAAATTTAAATCTTTGATATTGAGCTTGGGTGAATGTGGTATTGACAAGTCTACACAAGAGAAACAACTTATTCTAACAATCTTGGCCAAGCTAGGACCAGAATACATTGTATATGTCTCCAATTTCCATTATGGCGGATGTATTTTTGGAACAAATTGGAAAATGCCTACATTGGCTCGGTTCATTGAGTCTCTTACACGAGGAGACTAAACTCACACAGATGGGCCTCATGAAAGATCCCAAAGCACATGCACTCACCATGCATGATGGAAAAGCGTCATCCAATCAGAAATCGAAGCAGAAACGAAAGGAGTTATTACATCCAGAGTCAAAGAATGAGGGATATTCCAAACCCTTCAAGGATTCTTCAGGTTCCAAAGATTCTTCAAATTCCAAAGGGAAGAAGAAGAAGGGAAAACAATGCACATATTGCAATAAAATGAATCATGAAGAATCCACATGCATGAAGAAGCATATCGATCTTATGACACATGTACTTCAGAAGAATAACCTTGGAGACTTCATTCCTAAAGGAGCCAAGAAGAAGAAGGAAGAAAACAATGTTCCTAAGAAAGGTAATCATCATGCTCTGGTTGCAGTTAATTCCTCATCTGATTCATGGATTATAGATTCTGGCACATCACATCATATGGCAGCTAGAGAGGAAGTTTTTACTTCTTTGAGTCCATGCTCAAGACCCCATATTCTCATGGGGGGTGATACTTTAGTAGCAGTAGAAGGAGAAGGGAGAGTGAAACTCAATAATGGAAGTTTTGAGAATGTTTTGCATGTTCCAAAGCTTTCTATGAATCTGCTCTCAGTTTATCAGATCACTTAGAAAGGTAAAAAGGTTGAATTTACATCAGATTCAGTTTCAGTAATTGTCATGCATGACAATTCCATCATTGTAATTGGTGAGGTGGATCACAAGTCAAGGTTGTATAAATTCACTAAGTTTTCTGACGATGAATCCTCTATTCTACTTAAACATAAGGAGAGTATTTTGCATGCACCTCTAGTGCAACATGCATATACTCTTGTTCTTCCATCAGTTTCAAACATCAGAGATGAATTCCATACACTCATATTTTATACATGGAAATAAGCAGGTAGTACAGCCAGCGTTGAAGCTTCAGTAGATGCCCAAGAAGGTATAGACCACACTTCAAGAAGTAGGCAACCTTGCAAGGAATCCATTTGATTCGAGGAGGACTCGATCTCAGCATGAGGAGCCTTCTCATGTATTTTCATCTTCAGAACCTGCGATGCCCATGCATTGCTATATGGTTCAATCCACTGATCTGTAGAACTACAATAAGGTTGTGGGAAATCCATTATGGAAAGAAGCCATGCAGAAGGAGTATGAGTCACTCCTAAAGAATCAGAATTCACATCTGGTTCCACTTCCACCAGAAAGGAATATTTTCAGGTGCAGATGGGTCCACAGGTTCAAGAGGTACAAGGCTAGACAAGTTGTCAAAGGACTTCATCAGATCCATAAATATTTCTACATCTTCATGAAGACTTTCACTAAGCAAAAGTTTCAGACTTTGCAGGATCGTCTTGCAGTGAAGAACACGGTTGCCTAGCAGCTGTCATTTTCATCTTTTGATACATTATATTTTGAGGGGGGGGTTGTTCCCACGTGGTTTTCCCTCTTTCTTCACTTTTATTCAGTGTTCATTAGTTGCATTGTACATGAGTATCTAAAATGGACTAGTAGTCAGGACTCGTTTTTTACTCCATGGTGATGTTTAGAGGGGGTGTTGGAGAAATTTCTATTTTCGGCACACTAGTTCAGTGGGAGTTAACTAACTAATTCTATTTTAGACTTTCTAATCTTAGACCATCACTATTATGCATGCATTCCTAATTATAGGATGTCATTACCTATATGATTGAAGATCACTCACTTATTGATAAGATCATAATATGCATTGATTCTCATTATTCATTGTGTATCTCTCTTCCTTTTCTTAATAAGTTTTGTTTGTGCATGCTTTAGCTAGATCTCATGTGTAGGTTTCCATGAAACACTAACAATGAAAACCAAATTTTCTTATGTAGGAGCATTGTCATCAACACGCAAATGGAGGACAGCTCAGCGCACTAGCACGGATTTTGAAGTGATTTTTGAATATTAAATATGGCATGTCATGAAATATCTTGAAAAGATTGTAATTAAAGAACGTCTTAAATGTTTAGGAGTTGAACCATCGCATGAGATCGATCGGGAGTGTATTTTCCTTTAATGTAGTATCTTGTGGTACAGATTCGAAGTGTTTTCTCTTATCTGTCTGTCTCGAATATTTATTCTAATAAATCCTTAGTAGTTGAAATATTTTATTTCGATAGGATAGCGCTAAGGTAGTCGGAGGGAAAAGATCTATGAGATATTTTTTATAAATAAATGTATTGTTTCCCAAATGAGGTTGTTGAAGATTATTGTAGCCGAGAGTTGTTGTTGTTGTTGTTGCAACTTAGTTGAAGGTGCTAAAGAGTATTGTAGCAAGATTATTGTTGCTAAAAGCTATTTGAAGCTGAGAGATGTTGAAGAGAATTGTATGAGTCCATGTACATATAATTTGAATGAATATAACAGAAAAGTGTTGATCCAAATGTTTGGTGTTGTTGTTACTGTGTCTATCTGACTGAATGAATGGTAGTATTTTTGTTTAATTTCAATTCTCTGTTATTACTTTATCTTATCTTATAATTGCATTTACATGGTTGAATGTATGAATCTGTGAGATATTAGATAAGTTTCAATTTTTTCTCTTATACAAGTTTGTGCAATGAGTGCATAGTGTCCACAAGGTGTGAGTTGACAGAGTCTATTTCGAATCATAAGCTCAGAAGAGATAACATGAAACTTTTGTTTGCGAGGAGTGCATAAGTGTCCACAAGGAGTGCGTCGACTCAGAAAGTTCAGGAGGGATCAATTGAAAGTGTGTGTAGGAAGAAACGCACTCAGGGTCATATTGTTCAAGAGGAACAATTGAGTCGTATAAGGATTGTTGCAAGGAGTGTGCAGTCGCCCATCAAGAGTTAAGTTGAAGGAATCATGTCGCAACATGTGTGTAGGGTCGATACTTGGCTAAGTATCGAAGAAGTAATTATGAGAAGCTCAGAGTGTCGAGGAGGACAAGTTCAGGAGAGATAACTTGGAGCTTTGTATGCAAGGAGTGCATATTGTCTGCAAGGAGTGTGTTCACAAAGTCTTTTGACTCAAAATCCCAGGAGGAGCAATCTAAGAGTATTTGCAGAGGAGTGTGAAGAATTGTCGCAAGGTGTGCACAGTCGTCCACAAAGAAGCTAAGTCATGGAGGAAAGACCTGTTGCAAGGCGTGCACAAGTTCAATTTCGGCTAAGTGTTGAAGAAAACACTCTGAGGAGTTAGCATTTTGAAGAAAGACTAAGCTCAAAAGAGATAGCAGGGAGAATCCTTCAATAGGGAGGATTTCTTGGAGATTTCGTAGATTAATGAACAATATATGTTCAGAAGGAAGTGGAATCATTCTAGACCATCAGATCTGGGAGACTTGCACAGAGGTTAGTCGTGGAGTCTTTCGACCTTTAGTGGTTCGGAGGTTTTAAAGTGTTTGAAGAGAAGGGATTGTCAAAGTCCTCAAGCTGTGGAGTAATCCTAGTTGTTGGTTGTGAGGAGGATACGTGGTAGCAGATCAAAGAGTTCATGAGAAAGAACTCCTAAAGCTTTATGTGGAGCCAAGCGCAAACACCACGAAGTCACGAAGACTGAGGAGATATAGATCATCAGATCCAGAGGGGACACGTGGTGGAGATCCACGAGCTTCAGAGGAAAGATGAAGGTGGAGTATCCAAAAACTCCCGAAGGCCAATCTATTGAAGGAGATCGTGGTCGTTGATCTGAAGTGGACACGTATCGTCAGATTGCAAAGGGAAAAATCCAGTCGTTGATTATTGGAGCATGTGGCACTCGATATGTCACTTTGGGTGTGAAGCACTTCAGAAGGAAAAGGATTTGGAACGTTCGGAACTCCTGAAGGCTAAAATATGAATCACATTTTAGGGTTTATCCCCAAGTCATAGCCCGAGGTCACGTGTAGAGAGGGACTAGCAGAAGGAGCTATTTCTCATGAAATTCAAAGGTTAAAGAGTGTTAAGAAAAGGGCTTGAGGGTTCTGTTAGAATATAGAGGATTGTGCTCGTTTAACCATTAATGATACTCTCGTCACCCAACCACAGGCCTTAAGCCACCCTCCGAGCACCTTGACCTTGACCGAGAAGAGAATTCTGGCTGTAATCAATAGCCAAGAGAGGCTAAATGCACCAAGCAAAAGAATAGAAACTAAACTGAACAGATGATCCTGCTGCTGCCTGCACAGATATTGCTCTCACTGCAACTGCTGAGATGACAAATAATGAAACTGGTGCCCTGTATTTATAGTGGACTGGCCAGTCTAACTGGGGCCGACCTGGCTAGTCTAACTGGGCTGACTTCTTCTTCTGGGCATCAGTAAATTCAATATAAATATATTTGTTCAGCCGACAACCTATCTAGGGTTTCCTTCAATTCTTTGCTTCCTTCCAGAGGATTCTAGTCTCGTCATAGGTCATCATAGAGGTTCATACCTCCCAAAGCTACCATAATATTAACACTCCCTGCTAGCTAGGGAGGTATGTTCTTGAGCACAACAGACCATTCAAATGGTAGCACCACGAGCACCTGTCATTATTATCCGACTAGATAATCTCTTATGACAATTGGTACAATATCAATTTATAGAGCACACCTGTGTCTATTCCAGTAGTACACAACTACTCAGACTTTGGGAAACATAATTACAAACTATCCTTCATAACAAATAACAACCTGCATATAAACAGTGTTATGATAAAAATTGTATCATCTGGGCCAATCTTTCACTCACATCTGTGAGATCTAAAAGAATGTCTGCCACCATAGTAGTCTTCATCTGCATATAAACAATGTTATCATAAAACTGAATCAACTGGGCCAATATTTCACTCATGTTTATGAGATCTGAAAGAGTGTATGCCCTCAGTATAGAATATCAACAATAATCATCTAGGCCAATCTTTCACTCACATCTATGAGGTCTGAAAGAATGTCTGCCCTCAATGTAGAATATCAACACTGGGCTATCTACCCCATTCTTCTCAACCAAGGAAGAAGGATTGTTTCTGATTTTTGAACCTGGACCATTTCCCACCCTGGGCCATTCTTCCAACACTAAACAAAGTGTAACCTAGAGAGAATGAGTCTACCCTCGGTAAATTCTTGGACCATTCCTTACCCTGGTCCATTCCTCCGACACTAAACAAAGTGTAACCTAGAGTGAATGAGTCTGCCCTAAGGAATGACTGTCTTGGACTATTCCCCACCCTAGGCCATTCTTCCGACACTAAACAAAGTGTAACCTGGAGAGAATGAGTCTACCCTCGAGGAATATTTGTCCCTGATTGTTGAGCTTGGACTAATCCCTACTCTGGGCCATTCCTCCGACACCAAACAAGGTGTAACCTGGAGCGAATGAGTCTGCCCTCAAGGAGTAACTGTCTGGACCATTCCGCACCCTGGGCCATTCCTCCGACACTAAACAAGTGTAACCTGGAAAGAATGAGTCTGCCGTTGAGGAATGTTTGTCCTACATCAACCTCCAAACGGACGATTCTTCGAAACTACTCACAACTGTGAACTTTGAAAGAATGACTGCCCGGCGAGGTGGACCATTCTACTTGACCACTACTCAG
>CBVK0100228480.1:0-24890 GCA_900067695.1 Picea abies
AAATAGTGTGGCGTGTGAAGTGGCCCCCCCCCTCCTGTCCTGTCAACTACCATGTCTCACTTCCCCCTCTGCCACCTGTACTCCACTTAACCATGTGACGGGGCCTGTTCTCATTGGCTGTTCGCTAGCCCTGTTGAGATTCGTCCCTATTGGCAGGTCGCTAGCCCTATCGGGGTTCGACGGTTGCAAAGACGAATGGTTTGACATTACCGTAGCGCTGAGACGCGAAATACAAAATACACTGCGTTTATTTGAACTATTATTGTGACCCGCAATTACATGGGAATGGAGAGAGAGAGAATGATCCAGCTTACGTTGGGCCTCCATAGGTAATTCGGGGGTTTTGATTTGGCAGAAGACTAGAAAAATTTGATTGAGGTAGTGGGTATGTGACAAAGTGGTATCAGAGCATGGTTACAACACTTGGCCTTCTTGGGCTTAGGCATGAGTTGTGTAAGGAAACATTGTCATCTGTGCTTTCCCCTTAAGAAGAAGGATTGCAGAATGAAACTGTAATCTGGGACATGAACTTTGTTGTCCTGTTTTAGTGTTATGATGGCTACCCACTAAAGTTGGTAGAGTCTCTTGCAATTAAGATGGTTGATATATAAGGATTAAGACCCAAATGAAAAACCCCTGTTATATGGGTATACATGTGAAAATATGAATTTATGCATAGGTTATAAAAATATATTTAACTCTTGACTAATAGCCAGCGTTTGTCTTTTCACCCAAGTAGATGATCAACCACGAGAATCTACAGATGCAGAGTATGGTGACTCACCAAGAGGTGGGAGAAGTCTCCCACAACAGAGATGAAGAGTCTGACGAAGAAGAGCAATAGGAACCCCTCCAGATCTAGCTGAGACTGTGAGGAGTCTCATGGTTGAATTGCAAAGCTGCAAGGCCGACAATGAAAGAACAAGAAAAGAAAATTGAAATTAATGCAGTGTTACTGCAGAGCTTATCTGACCTATAGCAACAAATGCAGCATGGACCCGAAGTGCAGAAACATGGTCATATCAGTGGCCATACTGAGAGGAGCACCTCAAGGAAGGTCTACCCCAAAGGTAAAGGACCAGTTCCAGATGATTCCTCTGAGAAGGAAGCTAGCGATTCAAAAGGATCTTCCAGCAACAGGACGAGTTCCTATTTTCGAAGAAAACAGAAGAAGCAAAAGACTTCCAAGAGACATAAATTTGAGGAATTCAGAAAGGCCAAACCTCCCTCCTTCAACGGTGAGATAAATAAGGGAGAGGAAGCTGAGGCCTGGCTACTTGGACTGAAGAAATATTTTAGAGTCCATGATTTTTCAGAAAATTTGAAGGCCCGAGTGGCCACTTTCAATCTGAATGGAAAAGCTTCCATCTGGTGGGAAGATCTTAAGAACATGAAAGGGGTTTGTGAGGAGGACCTGTCTTGGAAACGGTTTGAGAAGTACTTCCAGAAGAAGTATTTTTCGAAAAGATATTTCGACAAGAAGGCTAAAGAGTTTTATGAACTCAAACTAGGACAACTCACTATAGAGGAATATGTCAACAAATTCCTCGACTTATTGATATATGTACCCTACATCAAAGCAGAGAAGGCAAAGGCGCAACGCTTCATCAGCGGGCTACCCAAGGAATACTAGAACCGAATCGAATTCGACGAGCCAAAGACCTTAGAAGACACTATTCGAAAAGAAACATATTGTCATGAAAAATATGGACATCGGGCATAGTCTTGTAGAGACTGGAGACAGAAGAGTGGTTCAAAATTTCAGAAAAAGGGGATCAAATCCTCAGGATTTAAGAACTACAAGAAGAACCCCAGAATGAACTTTCCAACCTGGAGTGTACTCCAACAGAAATTTCCCTCGGTGGACGGAAATAAAACTTCTGGACCTATACTAGCAAAGACTAATAAACCAAAGAAAGAACCTCTGAAATGTTGGGGTTGCGGAGAAGAGCATCTCCTGATAGACTGTCCACACCGACAACAGAACAGTTGAAAAGTTTATAACATTCAGGAAGCTACCACAGTCAATGATGTGGCAAGGAGTGTGCCGCAGATTTATGCAGCCTTGGATAATAACCAAGTTGACCACCAAGCTTCAATGGTGGAAATAGAAGGTATGATTTTCAACCATCTAGTGTCTGTTTTAATTGACCCTAGTTCAAATTTGAGTTATACAGCCCCTAAGACTGTGGATAAGTGTAAGCTATAGCCACAAAAACAAACCAAGCCATGGTTGGTACAGTTAGCCACTGGCACCAAAAGAAAGGTAGTAGAGGTCATACCAGCCTGCCAATTAATGTTGGGTGAACTCCCCACCCAAGCAACCCTTAACGTATTACCCTTGGGATCATACGATCTATTGATTGGTATGGACTGGCTGGCTACCCATAAAGCCAAACTAGACTATTACCATAAAACCTTAGAATGTGTGAGCAAAGAGGGAAAAAGGATAACCCTTCAAGGGATCCGAAAACCTGTCTCGGTGAGGCAAATATCAGCCCTGCAAATGAGAAAGTATTGCTGAAAGGGATGTCCCCTATATGCAATATAGGTGTTGAAAACAATCGAAGGTGCTAAACCAAGCCCTGATGATCACCCTGTCCTGAGAGAATACAGATATGTGTTTTCGGAAGATGTACTGGGTCTACCTCTGAGAAGAGACATTGACTTCTCGATAGAGCTCGCACCAGGGGCAGTGCCGGTGTCCAAGACACCCTACCGGATGAGCACACCTGAGTTAGTTGAACTCAAATTGCAATTGAAATAAATGATGGATAAGGGTTATATTCGACCCAGCATGTCCCCGTGGGGAGCACCAGTCCTGTTTGTGAAAAAGAAGGATGGCACCCTTAGACTGTGTATAGATTATAGACAACTCAATAAAGTAACCATAAAGAACAAGTACCCCTTTCCCAGGATCGATGATCTATTTGATCAGTTGGGAGGTGCATTTATTTTCTCAAAGATTGACTTGAGGTCGAGGTACCATCAAGTCCGAATCAAGGGTGAAGACATCCATAAAACCACTTTCTGGACATGGTATGGTCACTATGAGTTTGTGGTAGTGCCATTTGGGTTAACCAATTCCCCTGCCACTTTCATGTTCTTAATGAACAATGTACTCAGTAAATTTTTACATAAATTTGTACTAGTTTTTATTGATGACATATTAATCTACTCTAAGAATAGAGAAGAACATGAAGAGCCTCTTAGACTTTTGCTGCAAGTGCTAAGAGAGCATCAAATCTATGCTAAATTCAGCAAATGTGACTTCTTTCAGAAGCAAGTACATTACTTGGGACATGTTTTGTCCAAGGAAGGGGTAGCAGTAGATCCTGACAAGATCAAGTCTATCATGGAATGGCCTACCCCAAAGGATGTCTCAGACATCATATCCTTTATGGGATTGGTGGGATAATATAGGAGATTTATAAAAGATTTCTCCAAGATTGGTTGTCTAATCACTTCCCTCTAGAAGAAGGGGACAAAATTCCTATGGACACAGCAATGTGAAGAAAGATTTCAAACCCTGAAACATCTACTAACCCATGCACCCATGTTGAAAATCGCTGACCCAGACGCTGGCTTCCTTGTGTGCATGGATGCCTATAAAGAAGGGCTCAGAGGAGTCCTTATGCAGAAAGGAAGTGTGGTCTGCTATCAATCCTGAAAATTGAACGAACATGAAGTCAACTATGTGAATCATGATCTAGAATTGGCTGCCATAGTGCATGCCTTGAAAATGTGGAGGAATTACCTCTTGGGAAGGAAATTTGTACTTATGACAGATCACTGTGGATTACGGTATTTGTTTGATCAACCAAAGCTCAATGCTAGACAAGATAGATGGATGGCCCTCCTTAGCGAATTTGATTTTTAAATAAAACACATCAAAGGGAAAGAAAATAGGGTGGTCGATGCCCTTAGCAGAAGCATGAAAACAATTCATCTGGCAACGGTGAGTACCTGTGAGACAAATGTCAAGAACAGAGTTAGAAATGACAAGAGACAGATCCCTTTGTTCAGACTGTGACCCTGTACCTACAGCAAGAACCAGCTGGAGAAAAATATGAAGGCTACCAGATGATCAAAGGAGGTCTGCTCACTTATAGAGATAGACTGTACATTCCAAATGGTGACGACATGAAGAGGTTCATTATGGATGAACTACATAAAAGACCATACACTGGTCACCCAAGATACCAGAAAATGATCAGTGCCACCCAGAAACAATTTTATTGGCCTAGATTGAAGAAAGACATAGCCAAATATTTGGCCCAATGCATAAAATGCCAATAGGTTAAAGAAGAACATCGACACCCAACAGGACCATTACACCCTTTACCCATCTCATAATGGAAATGGGAAACCATCTCCATGGTTTTTATCACTGGATTGCCAACTTCAATCAAGCAGAATGATGTCGTTATGGTAGTGGTGGATAAACTGAGAAACTCTGCTCATTTCATCCCCATCAAATCAACCTACAAGGTGATAGATATCGCCCAAATATTCATGAAAGAGGTATTCAAATTACACGATATGCCGAAAGAGATAGTGTCTGACAGAGACACAAAATTTACTTCCAATTTTTGGAAATCACTGATGGCTGGTTTGGAGACCAAATTGTTGTTCAGCACCACCTATCACCCTCAAACCGACAGAAAAACAGAAAGAGTGAATCAAATATTAGAGGATATGTTAAGGATGCATGTAATGCATCAAGCCAGGAAATGGGAAGACTACCTGCCATTGGTAGAATTCGCCTACAACAACGGCTACCAAGCATCCTTAAAGATGAGTCCCTTCAAGGTCCTCTATGGTAGACCGTGTAATACTCCAGTCAGCTGGAGTAATCCTGTAAATAGGATTTATTTTGGACCCGACATGTTGAAATAAATTGAACAACAAGTGACTCAGATAAAACAAAATCTGAAGGTCGCTCAGAACCGACAGAAAAGTTATGTTGATCAAAGGAGAACTCCAAAAGAATTCAAAATGGGAGACCATGTATATCTCATAATTAAGCCCAGAAGGAGTTCCCTGAAATTGGGAGCTTGTGCCAAGTTGGCACCCCAGTATTGTGGACCCTTTGAGGTTCTAGATAGAGTGGGACCTGTAGCCTATCAGCTAGCACTTCCTCCCATAGTAAAAGCACATAATGTTTTCCATGTTTCATTATTGAAGAAATATGTACATGATGCTAATCATATAATTGACTGGTCTATGATCTAGGTGGAACCGGAGGGAGAATTTATACCAAAACCCCAATGCATACTGGATAGAAAGGAAACCCCGCTCCGGAACCGAACCATTGCACAGGTCAAGGTGTAGTGGAAATATTTTGGCCCAGATGAGGCTACATGGGAAATGGAGGATGCCATGAGACAGTCATATCCGATTTTGTTTACTTCTATACATGAAATTCATGTTAGTAGATAAGAACATCGAGGATGATGTTCCTTTTAAAGGGGGAGGGAATCATAACACCCTATTTCCCCCAATTTGTAAAAATAACTGGACTGGCCAAGAACTATGGCAAACTCATAAATGTGAATATGTGGGTCAATGAATGTGAATAACATTATGAATTTTATTGCAGGACTTCTGAGAGGGGATATGTAGAAAAAGATACCACGATGGAAGTGGAAGGCACCTGGAAAGGTGGCATTAACTTCCACTGAGAATTAATACCGTATTTGGACTCCACTGGCCCAAAGAACCAAAACCGGCTCGCTGGCCTTGAATTAAATGTCTCGCAGGCTGGTAGGTAGATGGGTTAATGAGGGATGGGAGGTGAACCACCCATCCGTAGAGCCATCAATCCTGACTAGCGCGAGGGTAATCGCGCCACACACAACTTCGCAAGAGGATAAGGCGTAGGGTAGAAGCGATTGGGGGGCAGACGCGAGGGGAGAACTCTGGCAATATGCAGAGTGAGTGATAGCAGAGAGGAAGGATTGCAACCTTCGCTCCTGGTCACTGGAAAACAGAGACGCAATCTCACAACATCGTGGTCTCAGCTCAGGGGTGGCTAGTGGTGAATCTGCTGGGAGTCGCTAAGCCTACGGTTGGGTGGAAACGAGCACCCCTCTCAGCGGTTGCTTGACCCCTGGTGTTATTTCTGATAAGTGTTTTGCCTCTGGCATTTTGAAATATATATATATGTTTATTCTGATGATTATGCCCATAAGCTGTGAAACTGTGAATGATTTTATTGTAAGAATGTCTATAGGATGTTTTGATCAATACTAGTAGATGGATGTTTATAATGGAAAGACTACGTCTGGCTTATGTTTTCATAAATCACTATTTATATTCTTACCGACCTAACTCAGACCACGTGTATGATTTGTGGGAGAAAGGTACTCTTATATACCTCTGGTAGTACCCTGAGTGAATCTCCCCATAGAGATACCTTCTTTGAAAAGCCCATCAAGAACCGAGAAAAAGAATGTGAAGGTGCAAGGCCTTAGTAACCCTGCACAAGGAGGAATGACCCTCTTGAAAAACCAAAGATGGCAGCATAAGGATGAAGTATTGAATCGACGGATGAGATCCTGTCGGGAGATTGGTGGTCACTCATGACCGTCAGATTGGAAGGAGAATATAGAGTGTTAAGTGCCTTAACCTTGATAGGAGCTGATTGACGGACAAGATCCCGTCAAGAAATCTGCGGTCACATACAACTGTTAGATTGGTAGAAGAAAGTAGGGTGATAAATGCCTCACCACTTGGTTTCTCGGTGTCTTCGTGGGTAGTGAAGAGATCGGGACCGTAGATTCCCAAGGTCCATGAGAGTATCCAGACCATGGATCTTTCCATGATTAGGAAGTCGTGGGAAAGCCCACAAGTTAGGAATTTGTCTGAGCCATTATATCTCGGCTGAAAAACCCGACAGTCGTTGGATCTGTCAAGAGTTACCCGAGGGTTAAGACCCCAGTGTATAGGGGAAAAAAATCCCAAGATGGATCTGGGCCGCCTGATTGACGGAGGCCACATGTCGTAAGATCTCCCATTTTGGGAAATCGAAAATCACAGAATCGGGATTCCTTTTGAAAAGAGATCAGGATTTTCCATGGTGAAAACCCCAATATAGATCTGAGTCGTCCGATTGATGGAGGCCACGTGTCATGAGATCTCCCATTTCGGGAAATTGGGAATCGCGAGATCGGGAGTCCTGGTGACAAGGGAAAGGAACTTTCCTGTGTGGAAACCCCAGAGCAATTGTGGACCATCTGATTTAAGGAGGTGACGTGTCGAGAGATTACCCATTTCAGGAAATTGGGAATCAGGGATCTGGGAGTCCTGTTGATAATAGGTTGGGCTTTCGCCTTGATAAATCCCGACGGAAGAGAGGCTATGGTCATATGGGAAGAGGTCATATTGACCAATGCTTAACCCAAGGGGCTAATCACTGATTGAGGCTCGTTCAACACTTCAGCGTTTCGGCATTTAGAATACCGAAGGGCATGTTCCCCTGTGCTCTCAAACCCCGAAGTCCAGACTTATAAACCTCGAGATGTTAGCATGTGGTTAGGCTTTGATGAATGGTCAGGATCCTCTCGGAGGATCTTGGGACTGGGATGACCGTCAGATGTGAGGAAGAGATGCCATTTTTACACTAGGGTACGAATGCGCATTAGGGTAAGTAGCGAACAGATCTTGATGGCCAGATTCCACCCGCCCAGATCTACGACTGAGGATTCATTCCAGAGCCCCCTTTCCATTCCCCTCCTGTCCTGTCGACTACCATGTTGCACTTCCCCCTTTGCTACCTATACTCCACTTAACCGTGCGACGGTACCTATTCTCATTGGCTGTTCACTAGCCCTGTTGGGATTTGTCCCTATTGGCCGGTCGCTAGCCCTGTCAGGGTTCGGTGGTTGCAAAGCCGAACGGTTTGACATTACCGTAGCGCTAAGACATGAAATACAAAAGACACTGCGTTTATTTGAACTGTGATCGTGACCCGCGATTACATGGGAATGAAGAGAGAGAGAATGAGCCAGCTTATGCTGGGCCTCCATAGGTAATTCGGGGGTTTTGATTTGGTAGAAGACCGAAAAAATTTGATTGAGGTAGTGGGTATGTGACATTAGATCCCTCTTACACCAGGTCATTAGCCCTTCATATCTTGCTATAAAACGATCATCAACATACATGATTAGTATAACAATTTTGTTACCTCTTACCTTGAAGTACATATTTGCATCAACATCACTTTTATGAAAGCCAGGGCTTTTAAGAAAGCCATCAATCTTGTCATACCAAAATCTGGGAGCCTTCTTAAGACCATACAAGGCCTTCCTTATCTTGCATACATGAGTGCCTTTGTTATGCAGTACAAAACCATCTGGTTTTTCCACAAAGACCTCTCGTTCAATCTTTTCATTCAAGAATGTTTTTTTTACATCCATCTGATGTAGCTTCCAACCAAGAACAAAAGCTAAAGAAATAATAATTCGAATGGAGGTATACCTGGCTACAAGGGAAAAAGTCTCTTCATAGTCGACCCCTTGTTTCTAAGTGAAGCCATTGGCTACAAATATTTCTTTTAACTTTTCCACACTTCCATCAACTACATGTTTAATCTTATAGATCAATTTGGAAAAAACCATTGATTTGTCTTTTGGCCTTGGCACAATGTCTCGAACATTGTTCTTTATAATAGACATGTATTCCTCAAGCATGGCATCCTTCCATACTTGTAATTTATCTTCTTTTTCAAATGAAGAAGGTTCATCATCACTAATGCTGCTCATTAGTGCAACATAGCCTCCAAACCTATGAGGCCTCTTCCTTTCCCTGAAGGTTCCTTTGGGAGAAACTATCCTTTCTGCTTCCTGCATTATTTCTTTAATCCACCCTGGATTTCTTTTGGCTAGAGGTTCTTCAAGAGTTCTTTCTAACACCTCATCAGGTTCTAGGGGTTCATTAATTGGCCCTTAATGAGGTTCCTCCCTCTCATCATCTGATTCTTCATTTTCAGAAGAGGGTGAAGCTGGTTGAACTACTTTTGATTCCTACTGAAGTTCTCTAGATTTCTTAAATGTGGCTTCCTCATGGAAGGTTACTTCTCTGCTTACCTCTATTTTCCTCTGACCTGGTACATAAATCTTGTAAGCCTTGGAGTTCTCACTGTACCCCACAAAAACCCCTTCATTGCTTGAAGGTTCCATCTTTGTCCTCTTTTCCTTAGGGACATGAATATACACAGGACACCCAAATATAATTAGATGCCCTACGTCAGGTTTGATCCCCGAGAAGACTTCTTCAGGAGTCTTGTCCTTCAACATATCATGTGGACCCCTATTCTGAATATACACGGTAGTGGAGGTAGCTTCTACTCATAAATAATTTGGCAAATCATGGTCAAACAGTATTGCTTTCGCTTCCTCACAAATTGTCTTGTTTTTCCTCTCAGCAACTCCATTTTGCTAAGGGTTATATGGCATGGTCAACTGTCTCTTGATTCCTACTGACTTGCAGTAGTCCTCAAACTGGAGAGATTCAAATACTCCTCGATTGTCTTTTTTAAGGATTCTGATGTGCCTGCCTGTCTTCTTTTCAATAAAGGATTTATACTCTTTGAATTTATCAAATGTGTCACTTTTATCTTTAAGGAAATATATCCAACATTTTCTTGAGTAATCATCAATAAAAATGACATAATACAAACAACCACTGAGTGAGGGAGATGAAATGGGACCACATACATCAGAATGAACCAGATCTAAGATGCCCTGAGCTCTGTTGTCACTACTAGGAAATGATTTCTTTATATTTTTACCTAGCATGCATCCCTTACAAATTTCATTTTTACTAAGAGAAATAAAGGGCATGCCACATACCATGTTCTATAGATCTGGAAGAGATTTGTAATGAATATGTCCAAGTCTTCTGTGTCACAACTCGTTGGAGCTAGTCACATCATGAGCCAATGCTTGAATTGACTGTCCTGGCATGATGTACAATCCTCCACTACGAGTTCCAATGGGTTATGTTGTACTTAAGTGGATACCTTTAGCCCATAGTAGTGTCTTCCTGTCCTTGAAGATCACCCAATATCCCTTGTCCTCAAGGGTTGCAATTGATAGTAGATTATTCTTTAGCCTTGGAACATATAATACTTCATCAACATGAAGTCTAGCCCCAGATTCCAATTTGAAGGAGATAGAGCCTACTCCCTCTATCATGTAGTATTTGTCATTCCCAATCTCAACATGCTCTGCAAAATATTTTGTCTCGAAATCTGAGAGGATGTCCTTGAACCATGTCATGTGCTTTGATGCACCAATGTCTACTAACCAAGTTTTCAGCCCCGTGAAAACTGAACTGGATAAGGCAGAAACCAAGTAATATTCTTTTTTATTTTCTTTCTCATTAGAAGGACTTTTCTGATTTCTTTTGGATTCATCATCCTCAATAGTTGAGGTATGATGTTTCCCTTTCCTAAGATATTTCTTTCTAAACTAACAATCTTTATCAAAATGGCCCAACTTATTACAACTAAATCGTTTAATCTTAGATGTATCAATATTCTTGCCTTTGAATGTACCTTTGGTGTTTGGCTTCCTCTGAGAGCCTTTCTGGAAAGTGCCTTTCTTCTTTCCCTTGAATATTGATGCTAAATATGAGTTCTCTTCTTTCATTGGTTCGCTCCTAGTAGTTGTGTGACTCTCCTCCTGGAGGAAATCATGCCATAACCTCTCAAACATGGGTTGAGTCTCTCTCCCACTTACACTAGATAAGAATATCTCCCATGAAGAAGGAAGACTGTCAAAAATGGCATGCACTAAATCATCATCGTCCATTGTCATCCCTGTAACAAAAAGTTGATCTATGATCTGGGCTATCCTGGAACAGAAATATGCCATTAATTCACCTTTATCCATCTTCTATGGTGAATTTCCAATTATCTTAGCTGAGTGGTTAGAAAGACTAGTGGATAGTACTAGAAGGTACCAAACTACAACGTTGAGGAACCAGAATCTTGAGTTGGTAACATAGTTGAATTATGTAAGTAATACGACTTCTCATGCAGTTGATTTCTGGTTGAACAATATATTGGGAGGTTATATTACATAATTTTTGATAGATTGCACTGAGTCATACAATGTTGGAGAGAGGGATTCGTTTAAAGGACTGAATGGAAGGTTTATGTAAACATTGGGTACCTGGATAAAGATGTTGTTTTGAGACAAGTGTGTGATTACGATGGATTATTATTTCTAAGGGGCTTCGTGCACATAGGGGAAGTGAGAGATGAAAAGAGGATAGCCTGAAGGTAGGAAAGAATGAAGGAAGAAATGAAGAAGAAATGGAGGGGAAGAGAAAAAAAGAAGGTGAATCATAAGAGGAAGATGAGTTTGGATTAATGTGTAGTGGAAGAAGGTACAAGACAATGAATACTAGGGATGAGAAAGGAAGGTCACATAGTGAGCCTGAGGGGAGAGAACCCTGCGCAATAGTCCAGATTGTAGAGATACCATACATAGAAGGAGAGGAAGAGAATTCTTAGTTCAGTCCTATAATAGAAGAATCAGTAAGTCCTACTCAGACTATATCTTGTGTCAATTCCACGACCCCATGTGTGTCACCTTGATCGAAAGTAACATTTGAGGATTTTTCAAAAGAACTTATAGTTAGCAAGGGAAGGAAGAGTAGAAATAGGTAGAGCAATGAAAGTAGTACGTCGAGTCAGAGTCAACCAACATTGCTAAGGGGAGGTATTACACAAAACAACATGGGAAGGTTAGACAACACACTAAGACTACCTGAGTTCCAGAGAGTTGGGTCAAGGGACCTAGAACAACATCTATTCGTATGTGAAACAATTTTGTCTTCGAAGAATGGTCAAGATGAGGTTGTAAAGATTGTGTAGTTGGAAACAACTTTTAGAGGCCACGCATTAGTCTGGTATATGAAAATGCAGAGTACCACACCTATAGGACAAGCAAGGATGTTAGAATAAATTAGAAAAGCATTGTTGAAAGAGTTCAAGAAGAAAAGTATGAATCGCAATACATTACAAAGTTGAAGGAAATCAAACAAGTACAAATGAGTCAATTTAGGACTATGATCAACTATTTAAGACCGGAAATGGAACCATTTGTTGGTGCGTGGTTGTAAGAGCCTAGGTTCATTTTATTCTACCAACAAACCCTATAGAAACCAACCCTTTCAGAATCACCTTCATGCAAGTGAAGGCTCACCCGAGACATCTATTGGGGCTATGGGAACCAAGTTTCTGCAAGTATGAGGGGATGGGAAGCTATCGTCATGTTAATTCTTACTTATCTACCCTATGTGCAGTACTATGTATATCTTTCCATTTATTAATTAGTAAACTTCAATTATGAAGCATCATTGTGACACATATTGCAACATAAACTATCCACTGTAACATTCATCTTTATTGCACATCAATTATCTACTACACAGATCTAGATCTAGTTATGCATAAATAGAACATTCATGAACAATCGCATAAAAATAAATGTAGACATAGAATTTAATGTGGTTCACCCAAACTTTGGGATATGTCCACAATAGTTGTCTTCTTTATTATTCTTTGTGCAATCATCTTAGGATTGCGCATTGCGCTTACAATATATACATCATGACATACTTACCCATGTTTCCTAGTCGCTCTGCAGTGCAAGCCTCTCTTTGAAAAACTCTCCCTAAACTATCTGACATAGACTCTCTCTCATTCTTAGTCTATTCTCTCCCTCTCTTTGCAAACCCCATTCTTCCAAACCCATTACATATTTATACATAGAATTTAGCACTCAAAACCCTATTTTCTTATCCCAAAACCCTATGACACCTCATGATTACAACTCAATGTTATAGCATGCTTTTACTATCTTTGTGCATGGATGTTGCCTTTACATTCTCAACTATTTTCCTTCATGTTTTTGTGCATCTATCTCCTTTGCATTCCTAACTATTTTTGCATGCACCCTCATTCTTCATTCTTCGAACTGCCTGTCCAACAACACCAAGCCACCAACAAACAATTCATATCTAAAAAAATTTCATGTGTTTGAAACCAAACAATGATCCTAATGCACTCTTTTCACCAATGCTTCAAATCACTCAAGCATGCAAATTTTTTGTCCTTTTTTTATTTATTTCTTCCAATTGTAGTGCAAAAATATTCTTGATCTAAGAAAGAATATGAATGCAAAAGGAAAACCAACAATAACAATAAATGAATGGGTTATGGGGGATTGGAAATTATGTTGGATCATCCCACTCCAATGTCTCTACCAATATCTCACCCAAAACTCACCTAGGAGGATAGATCTAGTAATGAATCAACAGTTACACCAGGAGAGCCAATGCAAAGAGTATCAAACATTACCAGATATGCTCAGATCTGTTGGGTTCTCTACCCAACTTCATTGAATCTCTTAGACAGAAAATGACCCTATCCAAGAAATTCAAACAAGCCACAGAAATGCACTCAAAACACCACTTGAAAGAAAAGCATGTGAAAAAATAACTAAAACAGAGGGAAGATCACTATTAGAATAGACCACTCAAAGACTTAATGGATCAGAGGGACTAATCCACTTTCTAAAGTATGGGTATCTCTGTAATTATGCAGTTTTGACACATCATCTTGAGACACTGGCTAGTCAACCAGTGAGGGTCATCACATGACAATTGTTCTTCAGTCAGTGATGATGAAGAAAGTTTTTATTTTTTAGGAAAGGATGGATCTATTCTAGATCTATCAGATCTATCTCAAATCTATCAGATTTGATAGATCTAGGATATGATGGAATCTATGGAAGAAAAACAAAATAAAATCACAATCAAGTTGAGGAAAAGGATTAGCAAAGAAACTCAAATTGGAGAAGATTATTTCCTAGTGGAATCACCAGTTCTGTTATGGGATAAATATCACGGGGATCTCACTGGATTGTCAACAAAATATCCCTAGGATCTACCTATTTATCCTAGATAGGAAGGTGGTAGACTTCTATGGTTTTCTAAATCTAGGGAAAGTAATCTCTTTTACACTAAATAATGATATACTATCATACCTTGTATCTAAAGGCTGTTCCTATGTATCCTGGTTGTTGCAGCTCCTGAAAACAAACTCCAACTCCTACAACTTGATCCCTGCATAAAAGAAACAAACAATTCCAATCTTTTAGAAATCATAAAAATACCTCAGATCTAATTTGATTTATCATGCATAGAATCAAATCCAAACCATTCATGAATCTAACATAAAAATTTGGGGGAAAATCATCCATATATTAGACTATCATAGAGAAATTACATCAAGCTCATAGGTTTGATGGTGATGCCATTCTCCCTTGCTCCTTGATTCTTCTCAACTTCTTTGTCAAGATAGTCAATCTAACTTCTAGTTGTGATGAATAGGATAATCTCCTCTGCAAATGGACAACATAACATTACTCTTCAATTCTTACCTTTTTCTCCCAAGACTTTCCTTTGTTATATAGTTATTTGGAGGAATCTTGGGAGAGATTCTAGATCTTCTAGAGAACACTATAGAATCGAATATTTTGGATTCGTAGGCCCTTTCCATGAAGATACAACTCATCCCTCGCATATCTCCTCGTAAATCCCTGAATATAGAATTTGTAGGGGTCATCGCTTGTCGAACTACCAATGTCATGCGAGGCTCATCACTTGTTGTCTACTATGAGTCTCGCGATGATCTCGAAAAAGGGCTCAAATCTTAGGAAAAACATGCATTTTGGATTTCATCTTCTTGTGAATTACCTTCTATCCTGTAGGGTGGAAATTAAGGCTATAACAAAACGTGGACCAGTTTCTATCTTCCACGTGGCTTTTTGTTTACCATTTATGCATTTTTTCAAAAGGGCATAACTTTCACATCCAAAGTCCATTTTCAGTGTTACTTTTTTTAAATAACCTATTTTTTTGAGATCTTTCCATCCAGACCATTACTTTCATATTTTCCTACATATTCTAATATGGATTATCCTAATGATATTTTTCTTACTAGTACCAACTAATTCTCATGGAAATCCCATATGGAGGACTTATTAATAAGTAAAGGATTTTACCGAACTACCATTGGGAAAGAACTAGAACCCACTGATGATGAAAATAAGTCAAATGGGCCAATAAAACTGACAAAGCATGTGGACTGAATGGAATTTCCATCTCCCTTGATATAAGGTTTCACCTTCAAGGAATTGATGACTTGGATAATGCTTGGGAAAATATTGAATCTGTTTTTGGTAAACATGATATTATTCAAGCCCACAAGATATAAAATAATTTAATGAATTTAAGTCCAAATGATTTTTCTTTCATTGAAGACTATTTATCTAAGTTCAAAACACTTAGAATTTTATGTGAACAATGTAACATAAAGTTGGACGATGAGCGTTCCATATACTTTATTCTTGCTAATATTGATAGTGCATATTATATTTTTGTATCTACCTTTTATGCTGCCAGAGAAGCTCTAGAGATTTCTTATAAAAATATCTCTCTTGATTCCTTTTGTGATGATTTAATTAGAGAGAAGGATAAACTTCTACAAATTGGAGTGATCAGCACTGTAAGTACCTCCAACAAAGCCTTAGTGGCCCAGTAGAAACATAAACCCAAAAATTCCAGGAAGTAACATCCTCACCACAACAACAAACAAAACAAGGGTCCCAAACCCTCTCAGCCAACTTCCTCTCCTAATGGTGACAAAGGAGCAAAATATAAAAGTAAGAAGACTGACAAACATTGCAAATTTTGTAGGAAAGATGGTCATGATGATTCCAAATGTTTTAAGAAGATGGAAACTTTAGAAGCAACAATGAAGAAGAACAACATCAATATTGATTATATTTCTTCTTCTTCTCATGGACATGCACTTTCTGCTTCTAGTTTCTCCTTCAATGCAACTTCTGCTTCTTCTTCTAATGAGTGGCTTATTGATTCTAGAGAATATTATCATATGGATAAGGATAAATCCATATTTTATTCTCTATATGAATGTAACACCAAGAAAATATTTGTTGGTGATGATACATCTCTTAGTGTTGTAGGGTATGGAACAATGCAGGTAGAAAATGGTCATTTTAATGATGTATTATGTTTTCCAAGTCTTTCCTGCAACTTTCTATTAGTATATCAAATCACTCATTTAGGTGAAGGTAAAACTGTATATTTTTCACCTCACCAAGTTGTAATAAATGATCTAAAAGATCATGAGCATGCTCTTACAACTAGAATTGTTCATGATATTACCAGGTTGTATAAGTTTGACAACTTTGGGTCATCATCTTTTCCATCCGTTCTTTTGACTTGAGCAAACTTTGGCATGAGAAGTTTGGTCATCTAAACTATCACTCATTTTAGCAACTATGTAATCAACAGATGGTGATTGGTCTTCCTCTTGTTTCTTAAAAAGATGGTGTGTGTTCTCGGAAAACATCGTCGGAATAGTTTTAAAAAAATTGCATCTAGGCACGCCTTGGCCCCTTTGCATCTTGGTCACAGTGAATTGTTGTTGGCCCTTGACCAAGTTTTGAAGAACCTTGGTCATGTTTGACCATTTTTGGGACTTCGACAGGTTGGTCGAAGGTGGAGCACAAGGCAAAGTGGAGATCGCAGTATCTCGCCCCCTTTTTAGGGATTTTTGGGTTTAGGGTTTATGTAACAGGTATGGGATGTCGTCCCATGGGTTTACCCATGATTAGGCCCATTTTGTAATATATAAATAGATAGTTAGGAGATGTAAGAGATGCTAGATACTAGACCTAAGTGGTCGGTGTGGTAAGTGTGACTAGTTGTGAATGCTCTGTGCATATTGTGTTAAGGCTTGCATATCTAAGTCCAAGTGATTGTAAGAAGCTTGTGTGTAGACTATAAGAAGGCTTTGTGCTATGACCTAGCTTGGGGAAGGAGGATCTGGCGAGGTGTGCACAGATCTTATGTCTTATGTAGAGTGGGTTTTGTGGCTCAGTGCATGTAAGAAGATTGATAGAAGACAATAAAGAAGAAGAAGAGTTAGTGGACGTAGCCCCACACAGGGGTGAACCACGTATATCCTGTGTTGTGGTTGCTTTGTGCATTATGGTTGTTGTATTATTCATGTGATTTATGCTTAATACAGTAATATATATGTTAGATGCATCTGATAATAGTAGCTTAGTGCTTAGAAATGTGAATGAATGATAGACCTGATCCATTTTGATGTGCTTAGTGCTTGAATGTGTTAGATCTTGTTGAATATTGCATTGTTCTGTAATTAGGGTTTTCTCCTTCGATGTGAATAAGGGTTAAATATTGATGAATTCTAACCGCTAAGTTCTATGTTAAGCATTGTAATCACATATATGTGTCCCACATAGGTTGTAGACACTTGAGTCCTGCAACCACCCCTGCCTATACCTCAGGTGAGACTTCATATGCTTCGTAGGTGTTGCCGAAAGGGCCAGTAGTAAGGGTTTTGTTGGTGCATTGTTGAAGCAATGAACCCCGGGACTGGCCTTGTGCCAACAAATGGTTCTGTTGTCGAGACCTGAAACTGTGATTGCTGGGAATTGAGGAAAAGAGAAAGCTGTGTGTGTAGATTTGTTTCTTTAGTGCGAAATATTCCACTTGAATTGTGAATATATGTGCTAAGAAATGAATTAGATATGAAGAAGAGAGGTAAGATATATAAGCTTTGTGCTCTGATAAAGGTAAGATAAGTGATTTTTTTTTTTCGAAAGAATGGATCTTGATAGATTTTTTCCTAATCTGAAAACTAGGGCACAGTTAGAAGAAAGAAGATTTGATATGAGTATATCTGATAGAAATAGTGAAAGATATGTTATTCCTATGCACAAAAAGAATGTTTGGATTAACAAATGGATGCAGGATCCCAGAAATAATTTTTTGTAGGTTAGTTACTGTGATCCTAGTGCGCAGTATAGGAAAGGTTGGGGATCATTTAAGAGAAAGAGAGGATTAACTCATTGTTACAGCTGCAGAAGGTCGAGACATCTTGCTAAGGAATTCCCTGGTAGAGGTTCGCATTGTCTTTATTGTAAAGATATGGACCATGAAGTTTTGGATTTCCCTAGAATGATTGCTAAAGTTGAAAAGATGAATATGAGACAAGAAAATCATGAGAAATACCAAGAGACTAAGACTATGGTAGAACCCCGGAAAGAATTAGAGATTGTATTATTGCAGATGAAAGAAACCCTGAATGATCACAGAGACATCAATTTATCAGAGATCTTAAAAGAGAAATAATGCATAGAAGCAAGAATAGAAGACTTTGACATAGACTGTGTTATGGATGAGGAAACATAGGTGAATATCATGACAAAAAGAACTTGGGTAACCTTGGGAAATCCAACTATTGTTCCTTCATTGGGAGGAATAGGATTATTTAAAGGAAAGTTCATAAACCTATGTGGAAGACTTACCCAGATACCTATGAGTGCTCCTGGAACATTGACAGAGGAAGAATTCAAGGTCATTAAATTTGTTGAGAACAATGCCCCATTTTCTATGTTGCTATGAAAAGCCTAGATTAAGAAAGATCAGATCCGAAGAAAAGAAGAAGAGGAAGCTTTTGAACAAAAGAAGCAAGATTTACAGCATTTCATGGCTAGGTGAATAGTGCACTTAATAAAAGAACATGAGAACATGTTGAAGATACTAAGGACCAGATACTTGGATGTCGAAGTTGAAAGAACACAGGAAGACTTGAAAAACCTCTCCATACAGGAGAGTAGAGCACCTACCCCAGAAAGAGAAGAAGTATTACCCTTGAACCCTGTGAAAGATCCTCAGTAGTGCAAAGTTACTATGCTAAGAGAGGATAAGAAAAATAATGGAAAAATGAACCTAGTGACTCAAATCAAAGGAAAGAAAGCTAGAAATCTTAGCAAGAAGAAAGAAAAGTTAGAAAAATTGCAAGAAGTTCCAGAGAGGACTTCGCAGAAAGGGAGGTTTACAGAGCTTGAAATTCCCCGAAATATCATAACAACGTAGATTGGAACTTTGCCACGACATAGAAATATCATCATTGGAGGTGTTATGACCGTTAGAATGATGCTCCAGAATGATTAGAAATGTAGTTATGGTCAGAATGATCAATCGCCATTGGACCATTGAGAATGCACCATAACAGATGGAATTGCATTGATTAAGGATTTTTGACCCATTGGAAGAATCCGTTACGACATTGTCTATTTATCCCATCGAACGTTGCACCGAGAACACTTTTGAAAATAGTGATTATTCAAGCCCATAGAGAGATGACTATTACTACGTTGCGATTATTGAGAATTTGCCAATCGTTCTGTTACATTGAGTGTTTGTTCACCAAACTGAGATACCTGATCTCGAGTGTGTATGTCAGGTGTGTGCAGTGCCGTGGAAAAGTCTGTGGAAAAAATTCTAATCAATCTAATGGCTGAGAAGGTCAAGTCTGTAGGGTTATAGGCCTCATCAACTAGAGGAGTGCAAGCATACCCATTGACTGCACGATGATCTGGGCCCTCTAGAACTGTGACTGAGAAACAAACCAAGCATCATGATGATTTGGAAAACATGAGGCTCATCCCATCTATCCTTCTCGACTATATCCCACCTCTGGCTGGCGCGGTTAGTCGTGAAAATGTCTTGAGGGACTTAGACTACACCTTGATCACTGCGTACCTCCTGAAGGGGATACGCGCAGTTGGACCATAGTTAGAAAAAATTATGACGTTGAAGATCAGTGGCCTCAACTTGGGTGATCGCAAGAACTATGGCATGCTCACCCCACACAAATATTGACCAAGACAATGTGAAAGAAGTCAAATATAATCCCCCAACTGTGGACCATGGACATCGCGCGGTCCACCATCCTAATTGTGATGAAGATGCCACACTTTGGAAGGGATCAAGAGGTTAACGCATGCGTTAAAATCCTATTTTCATTCTTCCATGGCAGTTATCTATGGTTGGATAGACATATCAACATAGATACGGTGTTGATCCATCGGATCACCGGATTAAGAATGCAAGGACCAGACCCACAAGACTTTTACCCGGTGAAGGAGGCTTTGGCGAAGCAACAGGTCGAGGTAACTCGAGCTAGGATCGAGGATTTTGAGGCAGAGTTACCCAGATCAGAGTGACTCGAGATGAGTCAAAGGTGAGTGTTGGGGGCTTGTTGGCCGTTGACCAATTTTTGAAGAACCTTGGTCATGTTTGACCATTTTTGGGACTTCGACAGGTTGTTCGAAGGTGGAGCGCAAGGAGAAGCGGAGATCGTGGGATCTTGCCCCATTTTTAGGGATTTTTGGGTTTAGAGTTTATGTTACGGGTATGGTATGTCGACCCATGGGTTTACCCATAATTAGGCCCCTTTTGTAATATATAAATAGATAGCTAGGTGATCTAAGAGATGTTAGATACTAGACCTAAGTGGTCGGTGAGCTAAGTGTGACTAGTTGTGAATGCTCTATGCATATTGTGTTAAGGCTTGCAAAGCTAAGTGAAAGTGATTGTAATAAGCTTGTGTGCAGACTGTAAGAAGGCTTTGTGCTATGACCTAGCTCGGGGAAGGAGGATCTGGCGAGGTGCGTGCAAATCTCTTGTCCTATGCGGAGTGGGCTTTGTGGCTTAGTGCATGTAAGAATATTGATAGAAGACAATAAAGAAGAAGGAGAGTTGGTGGATGTAGCCCCACACTGGGGTGAACCATGCATATCTTGTGTTGTGGTTTCTTTGTGCATTATGGTTGTTGTGTTATTCATGTGATTTATGCTTAATCCAATAATATATATGTTAGATGCATCTAATAATAGTAGATTAGTGCTTAGCAATGTGAATGAATGCCAGATTTGATCCATTTTGATGTGCTTAGTGCTTGAATGTGTTAGATCTTGTTGAATACTACATTGTTTTGTAATTAGGGTTTGCTCATGCGATGTGAATAAGGGTTAAATACTTAAGAATGCTAATTGCTAAGTGCTCTGTTAAGTACTGTAATCATAGATATGTGTCCCGGCTAGGTTGTAGACACTTGAGTCCTGTAACCATCCCTGCCTCTACCTCAGGTGAGACTTCATCTTCTTCGCAGGTGTTGCTGAAAGGGTCAGTAGTTAGGGTTTTGTTGGTGTGTTGTTGAAGCATTGAACACCGGGTCTGCCCTTGTGCCAACACTTGTATGGTCCACTTTCTTTTCCTTCTTTTTCTAGGTGAAATTATGTCTTACCCTTCATTGATGACTTTTCCAGATGCACTTTGGTTTACTTCCTAAAACTTAAGAGATAAGTTTTTGACAAATTTTTGGCCTACAAGGCCCTTGTAGAAAAGTAGTCTTGACATTAACTTCAAATATTAAGAATAGGTAATGGAGGTGAATATGTAAATAATAATTTTGCAAGTTACTGCACTACACAGGGAATCCAAATGAAACACATGCTCCATATACACCATAGAAAAATGGTGTTGTTGAGAGAAATAACTACACATTAAAAGAAATATCCAATTGTATGATCTAATATAAGGGATTAAGTCTAAATTATTCTGTGGAAGCCATTAAATATGAAAATTACATAGTAAACCACACTCCCACAAAATCTCTTAAAAATATAACACTGGAAGAAGCATGGACTAAACTTAAGCTAGATGTAAGTCACTTCCATGTATTTGGCAATGTGGCATGGGCTCACATTCCCGATGAGAAAAGGAAAGCATTGCAGCCTAAAAGTGAGAAGTGTATTTTTTTGGTTATTCTAAAGATGTCAAAGGTTACAGAATTCTTCAACCACATTGTAATGAAATTATTCTTAGAAGATATGTTAAATTTGATGAAAATATCTTGTCGTGCAAGCCTAATCCAACGTTTGTGACTTCTTCGGCCTGCAAGCCATATTCGACATTTGTGCCTTCTTTTTTTTACCATTTTGGTTTCTTATTCTTCAGATGATGACAGTGAGGATGAAAATCCACCTCCACCTACTCACCCTCCTCTAGATGACTCCATTGAACCTAAACCTGCACTAGCACCATCGCTTCCTAGATGGGTCCATTCAACATGAGAAGCAATTGTTGATCTTATCGATGATCCTTCATATCAACATCAGACTCGTTCACATTTCCAACAATCCTATTCTCTTTTGGCTCAATTTTTAGAGACTCGTGATCCATGGACATTAGTAAAAGATTCAGGTCATCCAGATTGGGATACAATAATGAATGAAGAGTATCATTCTTTAATTGAAAACGATACTTAAGATCTTGTACCTCTTATGAAAGGAACAAAACTTGTCAAATGTAAATGGGTCTATAGAACTAAGTATGCATTATATGGAAGTGTTGAAAGACATAAGGATTGGTTAGTTTTGAAAGGATTTTCCCAAGTTAAAGTAATTTACTATAATGAACCTTTTCCCCTATAGCCAAAATGAATTCCATCTGCCTTGTTCTATCCCTTTCAACCTCACATAAATGGGAGGTCCATTAGATGGATTTCAACTCCACCTTCTTGCATGGAGATTTGCAAGAAGAAACTTTATGGAATAGCATCTTGGCTATGTCCAGAATAACTCTAGCCTTGTCTACAACCTTAAGAAATATCTATGGTGTTAAGAACACTCCCTAATATTGGTATTCCAAAATGGATGGATTTCTTATTGACACTAGCTAGACTAGATGTCATTCTAATCCTAATGTCTATACCAAGAAAGTAGGAAGCCATATCATAATCCTTGTTATTTATGTTGATGAACTTATCCTCACTGGTAGTGACCAAAAACTTTTAAACTATGTAAAAACCAACTTTAAGAAGACATTTGAAATGACAGACTTAGGCCATTTGCATTATTTCCTTAGCCTCCAAGTTTTGCAAACCAGGGAAGGAATTTTTCTTTCCTAATATAATATGCTTGTGACCTCCTTCATCGTTTTCACATGGAATATTCTAAACCAAATCCTTCTCCCTTCCAATATGGAGTCAAACTTGTTGCCACTTGTACTTCTCATGAAGTTGGTGCCACTTTGTACCATCAATTAGTTGGTAGACTCTTATACTTAACTCATACTCATTCTAATATTTCCTTTGTTGTTGGTCTTGTTTCCTAGTATATGCAAACACCCCCTGAAATCCATAGGTTTAGTTTATTCAACCAACAAAACCCTTCAGATGTTGTCCCTTTCAACATCACCTGTATGCAAGTGAAGTCTCACCTGAGGTATCTACTAGAGTTGCAAGAACCAAGTTTCTACAGGGACGAAGGGATAGGAGGCTATCATCATATCCATTACTATTTATCCACCCTGTGTGAAATATATTTATTCATACCCTTTGATTACTTAACAAACTCTATTGTGCAGAACTTTTATAACATATATTGCAACACAAGTCACCCACTATATCATTCATTATTATTTCACATCAATCATATAGTCAACAAATCTATACTAATCATGTATAAAAATAACATCCATGAACAATCACATCAACACAACACATTCAGACAAAATATTTAACATGGTTCACCCAATCTGTGGGCTACATCCACAATGATTGGATTCTATATTAGTATTCATAAAATCACCATCTCAAGCCTACACATTTCTCTTACAATATATATAACATATCATACTATCCATACCTTTCTATCCACTCTGTAGTGAAAGACTCTCTTTCTCTGCAAAACCTCTCCAAAACCTCCAATATGGATTCTCACTCATACACAACCTAATCTCTTACTCTCAACAGCATATTCTTCCCCAACCCATTAAATATTTATACATAGAGTTAGGGCTCATAATCCTAATATTTTATCCCAAAAACCTAATATGTCCTAGATGTTTTCCTTCTTTTTCTCTAGCATGTTGCTTTTCCTTCTTTTTCACCTTCATGTTGCTTTTCCTCTTTTACACCTTCATGCTGCTTTTCCTTCCTTCTTTTGCATGCACTCTGACTTCTTCTTTGACCTCACAAACTTCTCCCTTTTCTTCTTTTGTGCATGCTCTTCAAAATTGAGTTATTCAAAATTATTATCCAACAAGCACCTAACACTCACCTATAGCTCGTCTCGATCCACTTAAGCCAGTTGTGTCCTTCCTTTCCACACCTCCATGAACTTTTGGAGAGTTTCTCTTGCTATAGAGACTTCCTTCTTTACCTCAACTTCTTTCTCCAAAATATCCTCTACTAACTGTGTAGTCAATGTCGTGAGCTTCTCATCATTGTATTTTTCTCCTTTCTTCATTATGCCTTTCACAACTACCAATGCCCCTATGACTCTGAGTGATTCATCATGTAGGGGTACCAATCACTATGCGATACTCTTCTTCTCTTCCCTTAATTTTTCTATCTCGTTGTATGACTACCTATTCTCCAGAATGGATGTTATGTGCTCAGATGGTGGCAGTGTGCTTATATAACTCATGGCCTTCTTCACATTCTCTTATGCATTCCTTAATCTTTCCTTGATGGCCTTCATCTCTGGATCCTCCTTCAACTTTTTCCAAAGTTATGTTCTTTCTTCGCATAATTTCGTGCACTCCTCATCTAGACTCTTAATGATTGCCACTAAGATTATGGTTATTATTTCTCTATGTTCCTTCTCTTCAAGTGGTGTTCATGGTGTAGTGTGTGCTTTAAACTCTTTGATTCTAATGTGGAAGCCTTGAATGAGTTCATTGATTTTGGATACTTGTTCCTCTAGTGTGGCTTGTACCACTTGTTATAACCCTATATTTCATAGTATCATCTGATGATTATAATTTCTTCCTCTAGTCATATTTTATTGTAAATAATGTTTTATTCTGCAAATGATTTACAAAATAAAAACAAAAAGAAAAGAAAAGAAAGAAAAAAAACAAAAGAAAAGAAAAAAAAGAAAACAGAGTGAGATCGGAAG
>CBVK0100228481.1:0-24887 GCA_900067695.1 Picea abies
GTCTCCTTATCCAATATATGATACAATCCCAATTGATTGGGCTATAAATGAGCTAATTGTAGGGCATGTTATCCATGCTTGTGGCATTAGACCATCAGACATGCCCTTTGGTTATAATCTTTGATTTAGGAGTGAAACATGGTTTTAATTAAAATGTTTGTCACATGTATCTACACCTATCATGAGGCCAAATACTCATTGGATCACTACTCCTACAAAAGCCAACTTAATGGAGGCATACTCCTCCACATCCAAAAGATTTACTTAATCTATGCAATCATATTCTAAAAAGAAAAACAAACTTTATTGAAGTTTCTAATCAAATTTGTGGCATACCAAAACAACCTGATTCTCAATGGGTCTACTATGTGGCACCTAGCAAAGATAAATTTACCTTTTAGTAAATCTCAAAGTCTTCTTCATTACAACTTCTCTAGAGTACTAATGACAAGTTGGAGAAAGTGTTGAATCCCTAACCCAACTAAAGGGACCCTCATCAATCACTCTAGAATCTCTAGTCTTAAAGACCATGTATCCATGTATTTTGACTCTTATCCCAAGATGGTGAATGTGATGAAACTTGAATGGGTAGTACTAAACCTAGGTGGGTTAATACTTGAGTGATTTCAAAACCTCCATGATTGTTCTGTAATGACCTCCTCGTTACGACAACCATTCTAGTAACAGGTGCAAATATTTTTTTTTTGGGTGTAAGGTGTGTGCACGCGTGTAGAAGTAACAACACACCTGACTCTACATCGCCACTCGACGACCAACAAGACGCAACCATGAAAAATAAAAATGAAGGCACACAATGAGTAACTGCAACAATATACGACCATAGGCATAAGGCGCAACACAAACATTAAGACATACTGGGGGTGCACAGTAAGAACACATAGGGAAGAATCCATGGTGTTAGGGTTACTATTTATGCACAGGAAAGCAGGGCTTTTAGTCTTATGTCTTCTCGAAAGAAGATTAGACAGGCTCATGGCCGACTGCTCAGGTAGAAACTAGTAACCCGACCTAGAACAAGATGCAATAAAGTCAAACACAATAAGACGACCCCAACATATGACAGTGACAACAAGAAATAAATGTCCCTAGATATAAGGCGTACAACTAACAGCTGGAAGCAGAAATCGACATCAGGTGTTAAGTACAGTATGGTCACAGAAGAAATAATCCAACAATAGTGTTTACTATTTCAGCACAGAAAAGCAGGGCTTTTAGTCTTATGTCTTCTCGAAAGAATATTAGACAGGCTCCTGGCCGACTGCTCAGGCCGAAACTAGTAATCTCTATCAGGTGTGTCGCAAGAGTGGAAACCCTGCCTTTAAAGGGCCCGAGACTCTTGATACGGCACTGGATTCTTTACACAGAAAACTCACACACCCAGACATGACTCCTATGGCTACCAGGGGGGTGTCTACATCCCGCCCGACACAACCGACCAAGCAACCAACTGAATACTATCAAGTACAACATAAACAAGAAGGATGACTACGTCCTTTATGGAAGGCACACGACATGAAGGACTCCAACAACAAATACCCCAGGTTCAACATTATTTACAAGAACAACCCTCCTCATTTACTAAATCTTAAAGGTTAAGGTACTTAGTTCATGGCACCCTTCATTTTATAAGTCATCAGACACTAAGATTCCTTAGCTTTTAAAAAAAAGGGCAATGTTATTGTGTTTTATAGGATATCAACACTAACCCTTTATTTTATTTTACAAGAACTAACCTTTCGTTTTATTTTAGAATGAACTCCCCCTGCCCTTACATAATTATCGATACATTATATTGAAATTATTCTGCACATACTGTATTGACAAGAGACTTCAGCAAGGTACCGATGCCATGACATAATAATTCAATAACCTTGCAATAGTAACCCACCACATTACAAGGATAAATTTCAAGTCTGCACATCTCCTTTTTGTTTATGATGCAGGATCCTTGCTCTCACATGATTAATAACAATATATCAATGACTCTATCTTTAAATATACAAAACTGTCATTCTCTAATTGCAACATTTGATCTTAATTACAACATTAATATTTAATATTAAATACAACCTTCTATACTTAATTACAACATTTAATTTCAAAAGGAAATCTGGCATTCTATCATGACCACAATAAATTGCATTACAACATTTAATATCTAATATTAATACCACATTCTATATCGATTACAACGTTTATTTATAGAATGAAAACTGACATTATAAAGTGACCACATTAACTCTTGCTTTACAACATTAGTATTAATATTAGATCCAACATTCTATAATCTTTTGCGGCATTTAAATGTAGAATGAGAACTAACAGTCTAAATGACCACCTCAATCTTTCTTTACAGCATTAACATTTAATTATTAAATCCAACATTCTAGAATCTGTTGCAGCGTTTAAATATGGAATGCGAATTGACAGTCTAAAAGACAACCTTTTAATAAGCACATTGAATGAATCGCAACCCTTAAATATATATGTGACCATCCTTCAATTTCATGAGAAAAACAACCTTGAAAATAACTACAGATACTTGACAAAACTCCCAGAATAAGTAAACCATTCCATAGCAGTGGCCAGAAGATAAAACGATGGCTAGAAGACAAATGGATTGCCAGGTTAAACGATTTGATGAGAGATCATAAGGATACAATCAGAAGGGAGCCAATTTATAATTTCATTTGGTAATTGGGTTTTACTTTGTCATTTAATTACAACCGGTGGCCTTATAGCAACCCACCTCACAGATTCCCGCTACTACCCAAAATCGACCCAACTAGATGACGGTGGTAAAAAGGAGTGACAGAAATGTAAAAACAAAATGACAGACATTCAAAAACGAAAGACGACATATTATAAATGAAGTGCCCACCGCCGAAATGCCCACTGTAATCAAAGAGAACGCTCACAGTCCCCAAAATCGCCATTGTATAAAAAAAGGAAACGCCACTGTACACATTTGCCCACTGTACAAAAAGAAACGCCCAATAAATGAAAAAAAGCCCCATATAACAGTTGCCCACTGTATAAAATAAAAACACCCAATAGAAGAATCGCTCAATGTGTCAAATAAAAACGCCCATTATCAGATTTCTCACGGTATATAATAAAAACGCCCACAGCATATAACAAAAATGTCCAATGTAAGAATTGCTCACTATGTGCAATAAAAATGCCCGAAATCCCAAGAAAATGCCTCTTTACAACAATTTGCCCACAAAAAAAAATGCCACTGTACAAAGTTGCAGTGCCATTGTAATGACATTTTCCCATGCAAATAACACAAAAACGCCCATAAACCTTGTAAAACACCCACAATAAATCTTTGTCCCCAAACGTGTTCTATCATCATCAACAGCACGAGATACAAAATCAAAAATTCCAGAAACCCAATTCATTAACGATTTAACCCAACAAAAATTTCAGAACTACGACGCAGTAACCATTCCAAATGAAATTGTCGAACGAGTGTTTCAGCATGACAATACACAGTGAAATTTTCCGTAGGGGATGGAGAAGAAAATATAAATTCAAGGATGGAGGATTACTCAAGGTGACACAGTAAAATTTTGCAGCAACATTTAAAAACACAACAATCCGTTGGATGTAAGCAATGAAAGAACGACCATTTAGCCCAACGATAACCATCATCGATTGAAATTAAACATTCACCCATCTAGATTTCCATTACATAAGCATATCTAATCATAACCTAATGCATTTTACTCTACTAAATGGCACGTGTACCTTTTTCCTTGCGACCGCCTCGATCGATGTCTCGCGCTCCTTGCTGCTCCTGCTTGTCAACCATAGAAAGCTCACCAGTACCTCCCAGCCAATCGCTAGGGGTACTTTACTTCCCCCTTAGCCCCCCAAGCCACAAAGGGGCCACACAAGATCCAGAGATAAGACTAGCTTCTCAGCTCGCCTCTAAGGTTGAGCTACCACTCCAACACAACTAAGAAATTCCCAACTCCTCACAACCAAACAGTCAAGCCAAAATCTGGCAGCATAACGTTACGCTAACCATTCCTCCCTTCTTCCTTATTTTCCCCTTATTTTATAGAAATTTAAGATCCACCTACTTTCCCTAAATCATTATTAATTTAATTTTTAATGACAATCCTCTAAAAATTCTCTGTCGTCCAAGTGTCACTCATTCGCCATGTTTCTCCAAAATTATTTTCTTTAATTTAAATAAAAGACTCATTTCCCTCATCCCCCCTAAAGTCGCTCCTTAAATTTCTCCTAGGATTCCTAGATCCCCTCTCATGCTTTTAATAACCTTCCTAAAATGAAGTAGATGATTTTTAGTAACTCCTTAATTGATGATTCCTTTTTTCTTTTTACCCTATGTCCCCTACTTTCCTTTTTTAAGTTTCCTTTATTGCAAGTTTCCTTATTTCTATTAATTGTTCCTTTCCTTTATTTATTTATTATTATTATCTTTTTTTTATTTCATTATTATTTTTTTTTTCTAAAACCCAAAAAGATAAATGCACCTATTAAACCTTTCATTGTATTTCTAAAATCCTAGCTTTTATACTCCCACACTTTAATAATTTTAATTCTTCTTTATAATTTAAAAGCCATGGGTTTCACTTAATTTATCTCCCTCATTACTTTACCCCCTTTAATTTTAAGAAGACTTTAACTAACACTTAGGAGGTTTTAGTTTACGTTCTTAAGTTTATTTTTTCGAGGGTCTTCTCTTAAGGCTAATCAAAATTTTATCTTAGAGGTGTTTTAAATTTAGGTTAAGATTTGAGTTGGGCGACAATTAATTAGGGGAGTCGTTTTAAGAGTGTTATCAAGCGTTAAGGTTTTAGGGTCATCTAGGTTGTCTCATCATCATCATCAATGCGATGTGCCCTTTAAGATGCACTACGTGCTCCAAGGGTGCCACTCGCCTCGTTTGCCTCTGTTGCATGATGTGCCCTTCAGGATGCACCACTTGCTCCAAGGGTGCCACTCGCCAACTTGTGTTTCTTTTGCGCGATGTGCCCTTCAGGATGCACCACATGCTCCAAGGGTGCCACTCGCCGACTTGACTATTTGGTAGACATCTATAACCCCTGGATTCAACACTCCGCCAGGTGAACTTGTGGGAGACTAAAAGATCTAAGGAATAAGGCCCCCATCTTATTGCACACCCCTTAGAATCATAGTGAGAGACTGTCGCAGTCTTCCCTCACGGCATCGTAGATCCTCTCGAACTAGGTAATCGTTAACCTACAGTTCAAGCCCCAGCGGGAGTGCTAGTAGGATGTGGCAGGGTTTCTGTCCACACCTCTCCCTCAACCTCTCTGGAAATCATGTGTGGCTCCTTTACTCCATATGTGAGTCTGGTCGGCAAGCAATTGTCAGCCTACATCATCAACCATCATGTCAGAACATGTCAACAACATATCATCAAATCAATAAATATCATGGTAATAAATCAACTCAAATATCACACTCCCTGACTCAATCCGGAGTCCAAGGGTTTCGTCGATGCCTCTGCATCCTCTAGGTCAAAAACCCTGCACACTCAATAAGACTGAGTCAATAGCACCTATCTACATCAAGTAGTAAAACATCATGTCGTCTATCAGAATGCATCATAATCAAGCATAATGTATTAATATCAGAAAAGTCTATATCACTTGCAAGCAAGTGTCCTCAAAGAATAAGTTTTGTAAGTGTGCCAGAGAGGGATGTTACATACACCCCCTCTTGGTCTAAACTTCATCCCAAAGTTTCTTAGTATAAGTGCCGAAATAAATGTACCACAATATCATAAGTCTATCTATCAAACAAAAATGGAAACTGTTGGCGCATATCATATGCATCCTCCCAGGTCGCCGAGTGTGGACTATAACTGTCCCACTGGACCTTGACCTGATCTACCGTTCGACGTCGTAACTATCGAACATGATGATCTAAGATGCGGACTGGCTCAGCCGTGAGCGCTCCCTCGTCCGATACCTGCAAGGAACTCATGTCGATCACGTGCGTAGGATCACTAATATAATGTATCAAAACAGATACATGAAAAACATCGTGCTTATGCCTCAAAGAATCAGGCAAGGCTAGTCAATAGGCCACGGGCCCCTTTCTCTCCACAATCTCAAAAGGTCCCATGAACCTAGGAGAGAGTTTATCTCCCTTTCCAAACTTGATCGAACTCTTATGCGGTTTAACCCACAAGAAGACTCGATCACCGACCTCGTAACTACGGTCGATTCGGTGCACATCGGCGTAACTCTTCTGTCGATCCTGAACTTCTTTTATCCTTTGTCATATGGTTTGCATTTGCTCTTCCATTTCTTGGATGGCTTCTAGTCCCACCAAGACCCTATCCTCAAGCCGATCCCAACTCAAGGGCGCCCGACACAGTCGCCCATAAAGAAACTTAAAAGGAGCCATCTTAATGGTGCTCTAGTAACTGTTTTTATAAGTGAATTCTACTAGTGGCAAGAATTCCTCCCAATGTTTTTGTTGGTCCATCACGTACATGCACAACATGTCTTCCAAGTTTTGGTTCGTATGTTCTGTCTATCCGTCCGTCTCTGGGTGATACGCAGTACTAAAATTAAGTTGGATTCCCAAGGCCTCATGGAAACTCGTCCAAAATCGTCCGGTAAACATCGATCCTCGATCGGATATAATCTTCTTAGGCACACCATGCAGCCTCACAATCTCACTGATGAAAACTCTTGCTATGTCCGGTGCCTGATATGTCATACGCACAAGAATAAAGTGAGCACTCTTCGTCAGAGTGTCTACTACTACAAAAATCAAGTCATGTCTCCTTGCCGTCAGTGGCAATCCAACAATAAAATCCATCGAAATGACTTCCCATTTCGATTCTGGAATAGCATGTAGTTGAAGTAATCCTGCTGGGTTTCTATGTTCAGCCTTTACCTGCTGACACTCGAGACATCTAGCCACAAAGTTGACTATGTCGTCCTTCATTCCCTTCCAGAAGAATAAGGGTTTAAGGTCTGCCCTCATCTTCATGATTCCTGGGTGAGCCATGTAAACTGCTCTATGAGCCTCGCTCAGGATCAACATCCTCAACTCATCATTTGGCGGTACATAAATCCGACCTCTAAACCTCAATAACCCATCGTTGTCCAAAGTAAATCCCTCATATCGTGGTACCATCATAGTGTTTTGTCCGATAAAATCCTCGACTTCTTTGTACCATTCATCGTCACGCTGTAAAGTGAGAATCTTCTCACGTAGATTCATCTGAAGAGGTAACACTGAAAAGATGTGTGGCCTCTGACTCAAAGCATCTGCCACTCGGTTCACTGTTCCCTTTATGTAAGTAATCTCAAAGTCGTACTTGCTAAGCAATTTCGACCAACGCCGTTGTCGCGCATTCAGGTTGCTTTGCGTAAAAATGTGTTGTAGTCCACAATGATTAGTCTTTAATTCAAATTTTCGTCCAACAAGGTAGTGTCTCCAAACCTTCAAGGCATAAACGATGGCTAATAACTCCAAATCGTGCATCACGTAATTCTCCTCATGCCTTCTCAGTTTTCTCGAAATGTAAGCAATCACTCGTCCGTCTTGCATCAAGACTCCGCCTAACCCTTCCTTGGATGCGTCAGTGCATACCAAGAAGTCTGCGTCCATGTCAGGAACCTTTAGTATTGACACTGTTGTTAACAACTCCTTAAGCCTCCTAAATGCTTCTGTGCATTTCTTTGTCCAAACAAACTTCTTGTTTTTCTTTTGCAATTCCGTGATAGTATTTTCTATCTTTGAAAATCCCTCGACAAACCATCGATAGTATCCTGCTAAACCCATAAAAATGCGTACTTCTGTGACATTAGTCGGCGCAGGCCATTCCATAATAGCCTCAACCTTGGCTAGATCCACAGTGATGCCTTCGCCGGAGATGACATGCCCTAAGTAGTGAATCATCGGTTGATAAAAAGAGCATTTGGACAGCTTTCCATATAATTTGTGTTCTCGTAAACATTGTAGTACCAAGCGCAAGTGCTCGTCATGCTCCTCCATCGTCTGAGAGTAGATGAGAATATCGTCAATGAATACTTGGACGAACTTGTCCAAGTACTCGCGGAACACCCTGTTCATCAAACTCATGAATACCCCTAGGGCATTTGTCAGTCCAAAAGGTAAAACAGTAAACTCATAATGTCCAAATCTCATCTTAAAAGAGGTCTTAGGGATGTCATCCTCCTTGATCCATAAATGGTGATACCCTGATCGCAAATCGATCTTGGAGAACACTATCGCCCCCTTCATTTGATCGAACAGATCATCAATTCTTGGTAAGGGATACTGATTCTTGATCGTAGCCTTGTTCAGTTGACGGTAGTCAATGCAAAGCCTCCACGATCTGTCCTTCTTCTGAATGAAAATAACTGGTAAGGCAATTATGACAGCTTCCATTGAAACGAATGGTATGGTAAGGTTTCCATTGAAACGGATGGTAATTATGCGGCTGGCAGCCATAAGTTATTTGGAAAAGGTAATTATCACGGTTGTCATAAGTAATTCCAGCAAAGGTAATTATCCTGGTTGTTATTGTAGGTGTATGGTAGATATGGTAGTAGTACAAATGTAAGTTTAATAATGTAAAATGTAAAAAGTGAATAGTGAAATAAATTTTTACTTTCAAGTAAGTTTGTTAATCATTTGAACGTGGTAATTAGATGGTTATACAGTAATTTTTTAATCATATTAAGTAAATGTTAAAAAGTAAATAGGTTAACTGACGCCTTTAAAAATGATAGAAAGTTATCAACATGAGATCTCATTCATTGATTTGGAAGGACGACTAAGAATATGCCAACATGTTCAATTGATAACCATAGGATTAGAATTTATTATTAAAATATCATTAAATGTGCCAATCTCCAATAGGTATACGCCTTTCGGCGTAATAAATTGTTTTTAAGAAGGGATTTTTCTATCACCTAACATTTTGTTCTCTATAGACGGTTTTGCAATGTGAATGATTCGTTGTAATAGGCCATTTACCTTGACCATTGATTCATATATTGTGTCTTAACACCTTTTTCTTTTAATATTGTGTAGTATGTTTTCAACTTTCTAAGATAAGGTTTGTCATGGAAGTGGTGGAAATTTTTAGTGATGGAATTTGATTGGGCTCATCAAATATGATTAATATTTTAATATAATCGTTCATATTGACATTGTTGTGAAATAAAAAATTATAAATATTTTGAAAATGATGACATAAAGTTTTATGACTTAAGGTGAGGGGCTTTTTTGTAATTAACATGACTTAATCACCTTACATATAATAGTATATATGTTTTCTAAAAATGTGTGCCTCTTTATGAACACGGGGAAAATGAAAGAGTATGGTTGGAAATTATGGGTTTGAAGGGGATGGCTCCATAAGATATATATGGGAATGGGTTCAAACATTCTAAAGCAAGTAAACCTCATAGAATAAATTTCATTAAAATATATTTTACTTTTCTTAACATGTGAGCCATTTCCAATCACAAGATGTCCAATGAGAATTTGATATCATTATGCTTCCCTAATACTATGTTTTCTTTAAAAAAAATTAGTCTCATCCAAATGTTATAAAGGGGCATGCTTAGAAGGATATATGATGATGGGTCTATAATTTGTAAGTACTTCTTTTACTCTTATTCAAATATAGTGCATCATAAGTGGTTCCCTTGTTATTATATTAATTCTTGTTTAAATACCAAGAACATAATTTTAACACTAATTAAGATGCAAATTCATTAAATTGTCTCACTCCTACATAGTATTTTTTTTATAAATATCATAAATAAAAATATGTTTGAAGATAGTCAAAACAAGTTATCAAAATCTGTAATGTACTTTGAATGAAAAATTACAATTATGGAATGTACATGTGTCAAGTTTGTTTAAAAACCACATAATGGTATTCCATCTTCAATTATTCGTTCAGGACATTTTCCATTTTTTAACTTTTTATTTTTTATTTTTATTGAACTTCTATTAACTTTATGTGCGCTGCACATACCAAATAACTATATTGACAACTTGTGACATCTGAATGATAGTCTTGAAAGTGAACATGAGTATCGGTTTGATGGGTTTCTTGAAAAAAATATCCTTTCAATACAATGGATCCTCTTTCATATATAAAACCGTTATCATCAAAATCTTCTAATAGCCTCATCTTTTGTGACGTGCATCGCATCAAATAATATTTCACTTTTTCAGTGTTGTCTACACGTGCAACCACAGAAAAAACATCTCCTGCAAATAATTGGATATATTGTACAACAATTAATTCATGTTAGATTATCACACACGTATGTATCTATAAGTTATTTGAAAAAATTTAAACATAATTTAATTTTATCTTCTCTAACAAGATCAGAAACTCTATCGCCATCAACTGACACTATAGTTTCATTTGATTCTATCTCCTCTAATCTTGGAAGTGGCATTTTCCATTTTACATTAAGTTCAACATGTCTCCAAGCTTTAACATATCCTTCATTTTCGTTCTCGCAAATATATGTGGATTCTGAGTCATCTATGCAAACTGAACAAAAACAAGAGTCATTTCGTCTATCAAATGAAAACCCATTTTGAAAAAAATTTGTTTTAACTGAATGTATTTTTCTTTTTCCATGTATTGTACTGGCATCATACGCGATTGATCTATTTACATCTTCTATTCCAACATGCCAAAAATACCTGCACAAGACAAGAACTTGTTAACTTGAAATCTCTGAAGAAAATGATTGAAGATTGAATATAAATTTGAACACATTCAAATTTATATATCCTCTATACATACATGTAACATTTATATATAGACACACCTGCACACATCCCTTGATGGATTATATTCATGGCTTAGCACCATGTTGCACCATTCAACAACTTGTTCAACGAATTCAAATTGATCGGCATGAGGGTTCATCTGATACCTTTGAAGTGCTCATTTTATACATGCCCCTACACCGTCGTTCTCTCATTTTCCATGACCAGTCTCAAAAAAATTTCAACAATGTGTAATCTTTAATTTTTTATGAAGACGGCATAACCAATAGAATGATCATGCAGATTTGAACTGACCCACACACCCATCGGACCATATCCAATTTTGATCGAATATGATTTCACGTTCTTTCAATGAATCATAAATTTTATCAAAACAATGTTGTATATAATGTGTGTCGTGTGTTCGATCATCACTTATATAAAAGTGATATTCTTTAATAACATGTCGATTGTTGTTCGTGTTTTTTATGTTTGGAAGACTTCGTTCAGCATGTCTATATAGGACATGAACAAATATAGTGACTTGATCAGAATCATAATATTCACTCTGTATTTCTTTTTGTGCAGCAAATGTGTAATTCTCTGCAAAATCAACTACAGAAAAAATTGTCCCTGGTGGAAACACTTCACGTGATTGTTTGAATTGTAGATCTTGTCATCGAGCTCTATGCGAATGCTCGGTGTATTTATATATTTCTTCCTCAAACTTATTCAAAAACTCTATCAAACAGATTTTATCTATCTTCAAATCAAGCCTTTTGGAAATAACATTTGAAGAATGTGGAGTCATGCTGCTCAAATATTCATATCTTTTCCAATTGACTCTTATATTAGAAAATTATTGATCATTCGTATCAATATGATACTTTGAATGAAACAAACTTAGATTTCCACAACGATCACATTTCTTTCCACCAACACATTTTTTTTTGTAAAATAAATCATCATCTTCTCTTTCACATAGAATTTCAGATATAAAAACACGAACTGTGGAAGGAGGATGTGAATCTGGCCATAAAGTTTTACCAAAATACAAAAAAGTGTCGTAATACAACTCAAACTCCACATGATAACGACAACAACATGTGTCATGGACAGTGATGGGTCTAACAAACCATGGTTTTTGTTGCACAAATGTATTGATAGAAATTTTAACTTTTTTGTGCTCTTCTTTGAATTTATTAAACAACTCTATTTGTGTCGTTGGAAATATATGTTTTGGATGTTCTTCATATTGATTTCATGCTATTATTCGACGCAACACATCCCTTGTATGTGGTGAAACACGAGATTCTTACAACCAACAATTACGGGCCAATTTTTTAACATTTTCTGCAAGTCTATCTTTGTAGGGTTGTCTAGAAATCACTGTCCAACAAGCCAATGCATCATTTACATCTATTTGGAAACAAAATTTTCTATGTTTGTGTAATGTTTTTCTTGACGTTCCCAAAGTTTTTTCCATGTGTAGTGTCAAACGATCTTTTATATTGCTCCCTGAAACAATTGTTGTTTGTAACGTTTTACGTGAAACATGAACATCTTCTTTTCGAGATTTTCCAAAAGCTTTTAATACACTAGTTATATTGTTAAAGACATTCTGTTGCACCTTTGTATCCTTTGTTGACTTTTGAATACCCAATAATGATGTAGCTTATTTTAACTTTCTTGACTTCAATAGAGAAAGTAAAAGTTGAGCCTGTGCTGTTACTGATTTATCTTTGAAATAAGTATTATATATATTCTTAGTTCGATATCTTATATAATGCTTAGCTTTTTTCTTTCCAAATTTGTCAGTATCAACATTTTCTAATATTTCATCATCAATGTTGATAGTTTCTCCTGCATATTTCAATTTAAAGTTTATATTAAAAAACATAACCCAAACACAAATTCACTAAATTATATATACTTGAGTGTTTATCTTATATTAATCTAAATTTATGTACACATACCTATAGGTGATTCATCTTCTGATTCAATTTTGGTTTCAACGTCTTCTTAGACATTATGAGACAAATCTATTTTTGTTTTTGTAAAAACATCAAATTGTAATTACAATCAATTATATTATTTACAATATTTTTAATTTGAATTCTATACTTTGAATTTTGTACTTTCTGAATACAATGCCAATGTGTGTTGTGTGCTTGATCATCATATCTGCATGCATACCTGGTTGAACTTCTTCTTGTCGAAAATCTCTATTGACATTATCATTGTTTATTTCTTCAATATTCGCACGTTCTTGTATCTTTCTCTGATAAAGCTCTTTCCTTTGCTCGATTTGGCGAGTATCATCTCGAGTGCGATCATATTTTCTCTTGCACAAACTTTTGTTTCCCATGATTTTTATAGTTATCTATAAAAGATATGTTCAACAAAGACTTCACCTTGAATAAATGCTCAACATTTATCTTTCAACCCATAAATTGTTATTCCAATAAAAACTTGAACAAACATCATTTACCTTATTCAACAAAAACCAAAAAGATGATTTGAAACTTTGTTTAAGTGTTTTAAAAAACCACCATGTATCGATATCGATCCTCCGATTAAGCTTATGGAACAGAGGGAATAAAGAAAAAAAGAAAAAATATAGCGGCAATCAGTAATAGAAATGCTTTGAAATCCTTATCCTTGAGCTCATATCTTTTTGTTCATTTGATGGATTGTGTTAAATTTGTTCGGTTGCAATCCTATTTATACAATTTGGCACGAAAAAAATGTATACGATGTGTCATTTCATATTTTCCGACGGTCGGAATTCATCCGACAATATTTCGGACGAAAGAATTAGTTTTTCGGCCAAAAGATCTGGAAACCATTTAGTTTGATGTATTCCGTTAGATTTTAGCCTTTCGACTGAAACATTAAATTTTTGGCCAAAATATATTTTTGGCCGAAACAATGAAATTGCAACTGAAAACCAAAACCAGAGAAATGCCCCAAGCATAACTAAACTTCAGAGGTTGTGGACCCCTAAAAACATTGAGAATTCGGTTTCGAAAATGACACCAGCATTTCCAAAATTGAATCTACTTTCAATTCGTATAATTTGTTTTCATTTTCTTTATTTTTATCTAATTTTATTTAATTTAAAAAAAAACTCACTACATAATATTTTCAGCAGACATTATGATTCAGTGAAATGAAATATCGGTATCTCAAAAAATATACAGTGAAAAATTTTGAAAAAAATATATTCATAATCCTTAAACTGTTCTTTTCAAAAGGGTATATTTAAATTTTAGTTTTAAGTAAAAATTAAGATAGATACAAGGTGTAGAAAAACATGTTTTTAAACTCTGCAACATTTTCATCTTGGTCAACTTAAAAAAATTCTATAAATTATAATATTCATCCGTTAAATTCAAAATAATAGTCATAATAAAATAGAGTCTCTGTAGATTGTTGCAGTATATTTTGTTTCTTCAAAACATAAGTTTAATAATATATACATTGTTGTAGAAATAAGTAACTCATTATCATTCATTTCATGTTTAAGAAACATACTGTTAAACAATTGTCAAATTGACATATCAAATCGTGATAAAAAAATTTGAAAAATAGTCATTGGAAAGCTAACGCAATTCTTCACAAGTTTTGTTTTTACTGTAAAGTGAAATTCTAAATAAAAAAAAGACTTTTATATCTCGGAAGTTGAATAACTTGTGAAAATACAGTTTTTTTTCTCATAAAACAAGCAAAAGTGTAACCCATCTTCATGATTTCACCCAATGCGGAAATAACAGTAAGCCTACACATGCAGCATATACAACATACACAAGCAATACTATTCAATTAAAAAATATGTACCATTACACAGCATGTAAATGAACATAAAAGAGGTACTTATCTTTTATTAGAAGACCACCAACTACGTGCAGACCTTCCACGAACCTCCCAACCATAGACCACATTGCTCATCATGCTCAACAGTGGGTCACCCCCGAGCTGGCACTAAGCTTCACCAAGGGCAAGGGAATCCTAGACTAGGCTAAGGTTATAGTAAACTGCACAGTGTAACTGGAAGGATTCTCTCCATGAGCCTTCTTACGCCCACTACTCACAGACTCTCATTCCTTACATGCATGTTCCACCCGGGAGTATACACCTTCACTATCACACAGTCCATCGGTTACTTCAACTCCCTCTCAGAGTCTCGGCAATAGGCCGGATCAGGAATTCTTAGAGCTCCATAGCTAGGGCTAGACTCTCTCTAGGAGAAAAACACTTCCTAGCAAACACTCTCACCTAGAGAGAGCTTCTCACAGGCCTGACAACCTGCCTCTTCAACCACGGGCCTGACAACTCGCTTATTCAACCAGTTTCAACTCAATTCTCGCAAGGTGAGAACAACATCCACTGGTCAATACAACTTAGGAAAACATAAGGCAGCAAGCCACACTCAGTCCAGGAACTGCGTGGCTGCAACAACCCATATTTATGACACCAAACGGCTTAGAAAACAGAAAGAAACCACCCAATAAAGGTTAAGGTACGAACTCGGCTCTGTAGGTGTGGGTAGATTGGGTTCCTGAATCACACAGGTCAGCTTCCCTTTCTAGTTTTCAGAGATGCGTCGTTATGAAAAGGTTAGACGCAGAGGAAAAATGAGTTCAAAAGGGCATCCTAGTGAACTCAGGCGGAGGATGGAAGAATGCAAGAGAGAACCCCCAACACAACTCACTTCTTTAGCTTTAATTGCATGTGCCTAGGTCGACACTTGTCTTCCTGGAGCCACATGCACTCCACTTATCATACGTTCCTTTTCCAGGAACTTAGGACAACACTTGGTCAATTGACCACCTTATCCTTTTAGGAAATAATAATAAATTATTATCCCCTTTAGAGGTAAGCCCCCTAGCTTAGCCCCTAGGCCCAAACACTTAACCTCCTCCCTTACCCAACCTTGTGGAAGCTTAGTCCCCCATCACTCTTTCTTTGTGGTCAGTCTACACGCAACGATGTTTATATTTTATTAATGATTTTGCATAATTACATTTACAAATCAGGCTCCTGGCCTTAGCATCCTAGGCTCTCTAGCCTAATCATCACATAAGCCTCCTAGCTTATTATAACACTTGGCTCACTAGCCTACAAAAATAGTTACAATTCATAATATATTTGGGGCACATCCTTGGGGTATTACAATCCCCTCCCCTTATTTTTGCACTATCCTCAGTGCAACTCTTTACACAACATCAACGAGATTTCCCAAAATATTCAAAAGGATGTGGGTATTCTGCCCGCATAGCATCTTCATGCTTCCATATCATGTCCTCGGGACCGTACCCAATCCACTAGATGTTTACAAGTCCTATGGCTTGATTTTAGAGTTTTCTCTTTCAGGTCCAATATGCACACATGATGCACTTGCAAGACGCCTTCTTGCTCCACCTAAATCACATTCCAATGAATAACATGATTAGCATCAGATATAAATTTCTTAAGAAATGAAACATGAAACACATTATGTACAGTCATGGATGCAGGTAATGCAAGCATATATGAAATGTATATATATCTATATTCAAGCAATTCTAATAACATTATAACCCGTATACAAGATACACAACATACAATAAATAGAGAATTTATACTTATCTTTTGATTGAGAAGACCTTCCACATCAACATGGTCTAGCCCAAGGTACCAAACCTCAACAACACTCCAACCAACAGTCTCTCCTTCCCCACATGCATGTCCCACCCCAGGAGTGTACACCTTCATTTTCACATAGTCCATCGGCTACTACACCTCCCTTTCCTTGGGCTTCAGCAACAGGCTAGCTCAGGAAGTTTGAGAGCATCATGGCTCTCGGAGTTCCAACTGCCCTCAAAGGTCTCTAGGTACCTTCTAGGCCTCATACTGGGTAACCTATCCCCACACTTCTCCCTCCAAGGCTCCAACCTTCTCCAAGGCAACCCAAGGAGAAGTGTACACACACTTAGATCCACAGGGTAAGATTTGTTGACTCCAATCAGCATCTTCCACAAGATACTCTTTGTAGTCAACATTCCAACTTTAATCAACATCATCTCATATGCATCATGCACATGCAGTTATAATGAGAAAACATAAAATAATTTATTTAGAAACTCCAACTAGTTCAAAAGGGAATTCAACTTTTCCCCCAAAACATGAAATTATATTTCATAATTCATCTTGGTTGTTGCCATATTATGAATGCAACCATCCTTGTGGTTTTCCATAGGCACCAAAATACATACTATTTTTCCTGTAATGCTTCATCTTGCATACATCCAACAAATTGTCAGTTTTTGTTGTACATCATAATTCAATTGCAATATGTACAAAATCCTATCCAGTGATCTTAGAATTTCCTGCACCTAGTAATTCAATCACAATTACCCATCAATTTAATAAACTAGAATGACTCGTCATTCTATGGATATGCATGTTCACAGTAATATCTATACGTTCATTACTTCTTTTTCTGAACAAGAAAATTTTCTATAGTCAATTCTCATGTGACTACTTGACTTGCAAATTTTCTATTGCAATGTCTAGCAACTACTGAAATTTCCTCATCTTCATGAGTTCACAACATTTCATTTGTTAGTAAAAATTATTTCCATGCAATAATATATATGCATGTACTTACAAAAATCATTCAACTATTTCTTTTAATATACAATTATATCACTTACTATGCATGAGTGCAATTCTCAATGCATACTTATTCAGTGCACCTTGCATTGAATTACATAATGCTCTTCATCTCAATCATGTATCCCACCATCCAAAAGAAGGAATTCTGGCCAATGTGTTGACACATTTTCCACACACTTCCTATTGTCTTCCCAATTAGTTGGATGTCTTTCTTTTTTACCTGAACACTACACCAAGAATATAATTCTATGGTGTTCAATAGTGTTAGAAAAAAGGTTGCAGTCCAAGTTTTATTTAAAGGTATGAAGCTTTTAGTACCTGTGTGTCTCATAACCTTTCTGTATCCATACCTTGTCATATCCAAACATGTCCTAGTCTCATACATGACCAACTTACTAGCATTCATTGTTATATAAGGAGCATGTTGCATGAATTAACCTGGTTATGATCCCATAACCAATCATAACATAATATGCAACTGGCATTTTATCTAAGTGCATTCTAGCATCAACAACACTTACACACTCTAGGCCTTTGGCCATTACATATGAATTTAAATACTAAAAATTAACTGAGGGAACCCTTACCTCGATCCCCTTCAACATGTAGGCATCAACATAAACTAAATGCATACCTTCCTAGTTATTACCAACCTACTTGTTGTTGTCTTACCAACTGATATTTGTAGAATCTCACAGACTTCCCCCTTCATCATTTTGATCACCATTCCTTCCATACTCATGGGTATTCACCTCGGTGGAAATTATAAGCAACAACAACATCCACATATTTAACCATGTTGTATCATTTTTCTTGAATACATAATCCATCCTTTAGTCATACTCAAACATTATTTCATAATAACAGACTATTATAAGTTCATCGGCATGTTATATGCATACCCAATCATGTACATATGCAAAATTACACATCCATATGAACCAAGCATTTACTGTCAGCATGCCTACTAATGCATATGCAATTTAACTTTATTGTATGCTTCATGCACCCTTGTGCATTTCTGTTTCAACTTACTTATTTATTTATCTATTTCTATTGTATTTGGTTGTCATTGAATTCCTTTGGATCCTTGATGCCTTGTGTGCTCCCATTCTTCTCATTTTCACTATGGTTCCCTAGGTCTGAACACTTTTCCAGCCACGTTCCACCCGACCATTATTTCTCACTTAGAGCATTCCAATTCCTTTGCATTGACATATTGCTTCTATTGTGAACTCTAATTTAAGCTTTTAGACAGTAGATAAGTCATATCTAACAAATCATTCTTTGGAACTCCTATTCTTTACACATAGAGATTATTCACACACCACCTCTTAATCTATTTGTTTCCTTCCACATCAATCTTGCAACTGTCTACACATCTCTACCTTCAAGGTTATGGAGCCTTACTTTTCCTTTCTATGCCCATTAATGACATTATTCACCTGCTAGCTTCATGTCCCATGTGAGGATTCTTTCTTTTGTAGTACCTCATCCAACTTTTGTAAGAAAATTCATGCCTCCATGACCCTAACATATAATCATATTCTTGAATTGATTTGGTTATACCTCTAATCCTGATAAACCTACAAGCTTAGAACTATACATATCATACAAAAATTGTCAATTAAATTTGCAGGTACCTTTTCATGTAAGTGATAATATTATTCTTTAATTAATATCATTTTTTATTTTTATATGAATTAACTCTTTTTTAATCATGACTGTGTGTGGGTTCTTTTGTCTTCATGAGTTGATCACAGACATGGATCGACTCATTATATCATACTCATGTTTTTGTTGTGTTCTCAGTTCAAAAACATATCATATTTTGATCCTTTATCAATTATCTATATTATTCTAGTGTTAACTCTCTGTCGAATTAAATCTTTATGAGGCACTTCCTTCAAAACATTTGCATATAAACATATGTACAAAACAACTGGCTTATTGATTTGAGTATTGACTCTTATTTTCCCTCTGTTTCTTTATTCCATATGACCGCAGGTGGTGCCCAGGAGCTAAGATAAGAAGTGCTTGATCACTTATCAAAATCAATGGTCACATCTTAATGTCACAATGAGTTGGATGGTTTTCATTTACTTCGAAACTTCAGCTATTCATGGCTCCTGAATTCTGGAGTAGCAATTCCTCCGAAGTGATTACCCACCGAATGAGTTATAAAGAGGTGGTGATCACTTGTTGTCGGTTAACACCTCCACTTACACTATCCTTCCACTATACTTGATCATTGGTTGGGAAAGCTCCCGAAGTAGATCAACGATTAACGTTGACTTCAGCCTTTGGTGCTTCGCAACTTCGGAACCTTCAATCAAGACCATATCAAGGACCCTCGTCCTCTTTCATGATCAAGAATCAAGATCCAATTAGGGACTCCGGCCTTCGGAGGTCTCAACTTTCTATATTCACTTCAGGTCTCCGGCTCTCCGAGATTTGAGAGTTTCAACTCTCAACTAAAACTCTCGAAGTGCTTTTCCCAAAAACTCTGATCTATTGACACATACGCCTCCTGTTGATAAACGGCCAAGACCTACTTTGGTGATGTCAAACTCTCCTTGACCACAAGCTCTCACTCAGGGGTTGTGGATCTTGCACCACCTGTCCCTCTTGGCGATGAATGGTCCCTGACTCGCTTTGGAACTTTGGGACTTTGGCCAGTCAACCCTCTGGTGCACATAAAGGTTAACACTCATGCACCTTACCTTAGATCAGACGACTATCGTCCGCTTGCACTCAGATCTAATGTTTAGGATATGTTCCTTCTCAATGCTTCTCCTTTGCTTCCCTAGACGTTGATCTAATAGTCTAGTCTTCTTCCCAGAACCGATCTGATGGTTGTTGTCACTCCTTCTTTTGAGATTTTAACTTCTTCTGACTTGGAAGAGTTTTGTAGATGCTCAAAGGCATCAACCTTCATTCCTCCTATGATGCCAGCTATCTTGGGTCTCGCCTTTTCTCTTGAAAACATTATCTCTTCTGATCTTTTTGATTCTCTCAGACTGACGATACCGAAGGAATATGTTACTTAACGGATTTCCTAAGGGGTTCACGACCATCCATATCACAAAGGTTCTTAAGTCATTGCTAGTTCAAGTAACTTGACTATCATCTACTTCCTAGATCTGACGGTCAGGATGTTTCTCGGGAATCCTCAGATCTAAGGCTCAGAGTTAACTTTGGGAATTCAGAACTTTAGGGATTTTACCTCCCTTATGACGAACTCCTTGAATTCATCGAACTCGTGAAGTCTGAATGGCTCCAAGGGTTAAATCCCACACTCTTTCCCATATCCAACGATCATAACAGACTGTGGCTCTTTCTGAACATATTTTCGTTAATTCTCCTTCCAAACAATGGGACCTTCCCTTTTGATACTTCGACCTCGCTACTCTTCCTGAAATTTGAAATCTCTGAAAGACTTAAGAGCTCTACTCTCTTTCTCCTAAATTCAACATTTAGAAGGGTCTTTTGCATACTCTGTAGATCTAACGGTCCTAAGTGTTTTCCCTTTTCTTTCAAAAAAATCCTACAGTTCCCATTACTCTACAGTCCAACACCACTTGTGTCATGGTTTTACAATACTGCTACTCCTCCTAAGATTCTTAACATGGCCAAGGTAATCCTCTTGGCACTCAGGGATGTTTCTAAGGTCCAAAATTGGTTCCTCTTAACAAAATTTCCTCTTGAAACCTTGACTCCAATGACCACTTATCCCACCCATCCATGCTCAGTGTTGAAACCATGGGTCACAACTTGAGTTTTGTACATTTTGACAAAAACTCCTTCCAAAACTCTTGCTTCAATTTCTACTAACATGGCCCATCGAGGCTCAGTGTTGAAACCATGCTCTGATACCAATTTGTAACATCCCCAATGATCCCAGGCCGAGTAATGCTACCAACACAACCTTAAAGTTGTCTTTTACTGCTCTGATCTATGACAGGTCCAGCCTTAAACTACTAGGCTATGCCACACAGAGATACTTGCGGAAAAAAATACACATCCATATAAACATAAAATTACTATTCTACATATATATAACATAATAATGTAGAAATACTAGTAAGCCTACACATGCAGCATATACAACATAGACATGAAATACTCATCAATTACAACATATGTACCATTACACAACATGTAAATGAACATAAAAGCGATACTTATATTTTATTAGAATAACACCAACTGTGTGAAGACCTTCCATGAACCTCCCAGCCATAGACCATGCTTCTCATCATGCTCAGCAGTGGGTCACTCCCGAGTTGGGACTAAGCTCCACCCAGGGAAAGGGAATCTTAGACTAGGTTGAGGTTACAGGACACTGCACAGTGTAACTGGAAGGATTCTCTCCAGGATCCTTCTTATGCCACTACTCACGGAATCTCATTCCCCACATGCCTGTTCCACCCAAGAGTGTACACCTTCACTATCACACAATCCATTGGTTGCTTCACCTCCCTCTCAGGGTCTCGACAATAGGTCAGATCAGGAATTCTCAGTTCTCCATAGATGGTGTTGGACTCTCTCTAGGAGAAAACCACTTCCCATCAAATTCTCTCACCCAGAGAGAGCTTCTCATAGGACTGACAAACTGTCTCTTCAACCACAAGCCTGACAACCCACTTCTTCAACTAATTTAAACTCAATTCCCACAAGGTGAGGAAAAAAACCACTGGTCAATACAACTCAGGAAAATAGAAGGAAACAAGCCACACTCAGTCCAGGAACTATGTTTCTGTAATAGCCCGCAGTTATGACACCACACGACTCAGACAATAGAAAGAAGCCACCCAAGAATGGTTAAGGTATGAAATTGGCTCTGGAGGTGTGGGTAGACTGGGTTCCTGAATCACACAGATCATCTTCCATTTATTTTTTTCAGAGATGCGTCATTATACAAAGGTCAGACTCAGAGGAAAAACTTGTTCAGACAGGCATCCCAATGAACTCAGGAAGAGGATGGAAGAATTCAAGAGAGAACCCCAACATGGTTGACTTCTTTAGCTTTAACTGCATGTGCCCAGGTCAACGCCTGTCTTCCTGGAGCCACATGCACTCCACTTATCATACGTTCCTTTTCCAGGAACCTAGGAAAAAATTTGGTCAATTGACCACCTTAGCCTTTTAGAAAATAATAACAAATTATCATCCCCTTTATAGGTAAGCCCCTTAGCTTATCCCCTAGGCCCAAACACTTAGCCTCCTCCCTTACCCAACCTTGTGGAAGCTTAGTCTCCCATCACTCTTTCTTCATGGTCGGTCTACACGCAGCAATGTTTATATTTTATTAATGAATTTTCATAATTACATATACAAAACAAACTCCTGGCCTTAGAATCTTAAGCTCTCTAGCCTAATCATCAAATAAGCCTCCTAGCTTATTATAACACTCATCTCACCAACCTACAGACATAATTACAATTCATAATATATATGGGGCGCGTCCTTGGGGTATTACAGTAACAAAATAAAGGTTATGATAATTAAATCCAAAATTTTCACTTACACTAATTTCATGTATGACAACAATAGCATGGAGGGATTGACTTCATACAATTATCTTGAAATCTACATTCAACAAAGGCCTAACTGGAACTATAGCAATGAGAAAAAGATAAATGGAGGGTAGAAAGATTGGTATGGACTTGAAATCAATTGTAAATCAATGGACCTTTTGATATGGGATAAAAATATATTCCTCTTTGAGACTCTCGTCACTCATGTTATATTATATGGTTATGAATTTTGGGGCTATAATATCTCTAGAGAATAGTGGAGAATGATAGAGAAAATCCAAAAGTGTTTTGTAACTTAAAATCTTAAAATTTAAAGGAAATACACACTATCCTATTCACCTCATAGAAGCAAGTATTTCCCCCATTGAGAGTGTGACTATAAATAGGAACCTAATGTATAAGAACAATATAAACAACATGGAATACAATAGGTTTCCTAATATTTCTTCAAATTCCAATCAAAACCACCTACATCTCAAGAAGGGATGATATAAGGATACCAAGACTTCGCAAAAACATTGGGGAATAAAGGAAGAGGTCACTCTTAAGAATAAAAATAATATTAAAAATATTATTACATCTAAATTTAAAGAGAAATTGTGGTACAATAAATGCTTAGAGAATAAAATAAAATTAAGATACTCTCAGGAGGTGATTAACTCTAATCTAGAAGATCAAAAGTCTCTCTCGACTAGCATAAAGTGTTGGAAGATTGGTTGTTGTCATTCATGTCAACCCTAGTCATGGGTTTTGGACCGCAAGATTGATGAAGGTATTTGGACATGAAGGACAATGTACATGCATATACAACACCCATGGATGGATATTATACATCAGGCTGTTTTCAGTGGTATGTGGTATGTCACGTGGATCCTCATGGTTGAGGAGAAATGAATTTTTTAAGATGACAAAGCGAATTGAAGAAGGAAGTACATGTAGGCTCTAAAGATAATTAAAGAAAAGAAATACAAAATAAAAAGGTGTTAGGTTGGCCCTAATGTTAAAAGGAAGTGACATAAATGGTATAAATAAATATCATTATACATTCGTTTTATACACAAGTTGAATTTCAAAGGAAATAAGAAGTAAAGAAGACCGGATTTCAAGGGAGGATGAAGTCTTTTGGGGATGTGTTCTAAGGTATGTTATTTTCAGGTCATCTTACCATTTTTTCTATAACTTTTTTTATGGAACTATTCTGATGGTGAAATTGCTATGGTATTGAGAAGACATATCAAGGTACTTGTGGTAAAAATTTATGCTCTTGATTCACTATAATTATGGAGATACACTCTGTGGAAGATAGGGTTTGTGACCAGTCCTGAAGCTAGTCAATAAACAGGCTTTCTGGGTAAAACAGTCATAACTTCTTCATCGTGAATCCAAATGACATGGGACAAATTTCATTGGAAAGAGTAAAAAATTTAGTTGCTTGTGTGCGATTTGTAGAATTGGATGTTAAATATTGAGCGCGGGGAATACTGTGAAAGTTCACTCTCCTGAATAGACCAAAATTGAATAAAGTCTACCATTCTTTCTATAACTTCTTTTTTAGGAGGATTCAAGGAGTGAAACTTGGAGGAGTTTCATAGAATACATTGAGTAATGTTATATATATGATCAAAGTACTCCAATAATTAAAGAATTGCAGAAATTGAAGAAGTCTCAGGAGCATTATCAGGTTATATGTGATGATTGGTTGATGGTGATGATTTAATGTGAAGTTTTATTATCTCTTGTATATTCTTGGGTGGAAGGAAGGGGAAAGGATGTAGAGTTCAACTCTCTCTTGATATTGGAGAATTGTATCTTCCTCTTTGAGGTTTATCCCTCCCTTTACATTTGGAAGCTGTAGCTACCTATGGAAGTCATTACTTCCCTTGAACAATA
>CBVK0100228482.1:0-24883 GCA_900067695.1 Picea abies
CTCTTCCGATCTCACTTTCCAGTATGCACTGGAATGTATGGAGCCTCGAGTTTTCAACTAGTGTGAAGGGGTGCTCAAGAGTATGAAAATACAATTGACCAAGTGCAGGAGTGGTAACCTGAAATAGTTTGGATACAGGTCAATTTTGGTGTCCTTATTTTTGGAGAGGGTCCCAGTACTATGCTTATAGGTAGAGTGGGGTATACCTTCCCCATAGGATCCAAGAATGAAGAGGTGGGTCAAATTCATGGAACGACATGCAATTGGTCCCATCGTTAGATATAATGATGTCTTCTTCAACTGGTTGAGAACTTATATGCTCATGGTCGATGATTATGCATATGCCGGTTTGGATTTCTAAGGAGATCTGGACTTGGTTCTTCCTGAGGGTTCCCAATGGTGGGACATATGTAAGAAGGAAATTTTGTTTTTATAATACTTTGTGATTTTTTAATATAAAATGTTTTTATGTTCTTTATCTGATGACTAATCAAATTATTTTTGATGACGCAGATGTGGGACCTTGTCGACCTCCAGGTTCATCCCCCATCCAGAGGCGATGGGAGAGAGTCAACGTAGAAGGAGTAGCTACTGCCGACTACGAGACTGTAGAACAAAACTTGGAGGGGCTCACAATGAACATCCCAGATGCCTCTATTGATGATATCCCAAGGCATTATCAACACCACACAATGGGTGTATTTGCTTCCATCAGTCAACTGCTCCGTAGAGTAGCACGGGCAATCGCATGTTATAGTGAGAAACATCCTTGATGCTCTATTGTATATGAAGCCATGTGCTTCACATTTTTGATATTTTGGCTTCAGACAAAAAACACTTTTTGTAAAACTTTTATCGTTATATATATGAGGATTCTACCAACTTACTTGTTGTATATACAATGTGTGATTGGATTTTATAAATGTCTCAAATGTCTATCTAAAAAATAATTGGCCAGATCATCTGTTAATGTATTTAGACATCTAGAAATGTGTTGATATTCAATGTAATCAAAATGACGTTCCAAGAGGCGAATTCATAAATATACCCTTAACAACATAGGACTTCGAATGGAGTAGGAATTACTCAACTATAAGACTACTAAATGAAATTCGAGTCATACAATAAGGTGACAGATTCCAAGTGAAACAATGTCGGTCAATATTTCAATGAAAACATTGTATTCCACGATATTGTTAGTTGCACGACCAAGGTAGACACCATGTAGACTAATCAATTCATCTGTAGGTGCATAGATTGCCCAAGCAACATATGCCAAGTTCTGAGTGCTGCGACTAGAGCCATTAATGAATCCAATGTAGGGTAGCGAATACACCGACATCTGGAAACCAAGCACAACGCAAGGTAAGCAACTGAAGGTCAAAACCAAACAATGAAAAAACACACAAGAGTATGATACACTAAAATAAAAGCACTCATGCAAAAATGACTTAAGCATAGTACTTATTTAAGTAAATCCCATTTCTAGGTTCACTAAAAGGGATTCCATCATAACCAACCAACTCATAGGCTCCCTTCTCCAATACATGTTTAACAATGTAAGGACCTCCCCACATGGCCTCGAATTTACCGACCCCTAGAAAATCATGATCTTGTTCGTAAAGAAGAACTAGATCACCTTCAGAAAAAACACGTGGCTTGAGATGTTTGTCATATAGGGCTTTAACACATTTCTTCTGAGTTTCAATAACTAAGGCAGAATCATGACTGGTTTCGATTGATTGCATCAAATACAAAAGACACTCTTCTTCAACAAAGGTATTGGGGAGAAGTTCAACGACTAGTTTCAAAGATGGTATTTCACATTCAATAGAAAAAATAGATTTGATACCATAAACTAACTAGAAAGGTGTGAACCCCATGGCAGACTTGATGGATGTTCGATAGGCCCATAATATTGAGAACAACATCATGTGCCAGTTTGTCTTATGAATTCCTATCATTCATCGAAGCATAGTAATGAGAACTTTGTTTATTTATTCAACCTGGTCATTGGCCTATGGGTAATAGGGGGTTGAGTTTTCATGGTGAAGACCCAACTTTTCAGTAAGTTCAGACACCATAAAATTTTAAAAATGACTACTGTGATCAGTAACGATAGCTTGAGGGACACCAAACCGAGTAATGATATGATCGAATATAAATAATGTTGCATTTTTTCCGATGTTATCAAATGTAGGCATCACCTCGACCCATTTAGTGAAATAATCCATAGATACAATGATGTATCCATGCCCCCCCCCGACCGAATGAGGGTTATATGTCATGAAGTCAATGCCCCATTTGGTGAATGGACCGACAAAAAGTACATGGTGAAGAGGATCAGGGTGAGATCTTATCTTTTTATTGTAAGTTTGGCAAGCATGGAATTTCTGAACAACAGTAATGCAAGCCTTAGATAAAGAAGGCCAAAAATAGCCCGCTCATAAGATATTTTGGGTAGTGGCATACCCAAACATATGACTGCCACATGCTCCAAAGTGACAGTCATTCAAATCTTTCTCAAATTCATCATAGGTGAGACATTGTTGAAAAATAGAATCAATACCATGAAGGTAAAGGGTATCACTGAGGATGATGTACTGATGGGCTTGATACCATATGTGATGACGATCTGTACTAGATAGATTAGACTAGAAATTTTGAGTTTGGAGATATATGATGATATCTCCATACCATATGTCATCATAACTGATTAGAAAGAGGGATTTGTCAGGTAAGGAATCCTCGGCCACATTTTCTGTCTCAGTGGAGGGAAGGTCACATATCAATTCGAAAAAAAAAAAATATTTCTTAGACTTGGCGCATTCAAAATCCAATTCAAACTCTTGGAGAATCACTATCCATTTGGAGTATTTTCCCCCAAGCAATTTTCGAGTAAGGATATGTTTCATGGGGTTGCAATAAAAAATAATGGTTGTTCTTCGTAATGAGATGTAGTGACAAAAACGTTGGACAACTTGAACAACTACCAAGGCCAGTTTCTCCACATGTAGGTATTTGGTTTCGGTAGTCATGAGAGTCTGACTCAAATTGTATATCACATGTTTTTCATGCGAATTATCCTCTTGGACTAAGACCATAGAAATGGTAGAGTCCGAAGCAACTAAGTAGAGGAAGTAATCCCGACTATAGTTAGGGGGAAATAATAATGGTGTACAGGTTAAGGAAAGTTTCAAAGATTTGGAAGCTTTGTTTGCATTATCATCCCATACAATCTCGTAACCTTTCTTGAGTAGTCGGGGGAATCCTTTCATTAATTTAGTGTAATTGGGGATGAATCGACGTAAAAAGTTTGCCTTCCCTTGCAAACTTTGGAGTTGGCATAGTGTGGAAGGAGGAAGTAGATTAAGAATAACCTCAACCTTCAAAGGGTCTACTCAAATCCAGTTTATCGACATGATAAAGCCAAAAAGTCGACCAGTCTCCACAAAAGAAACACATTTGTGTGGGTTCAAACATATGCGATGATAACGATAGCGCACGAAAATGTCCCTTAAATGTGTTGGGTGATCTTGACGATGCATGGAATGTGCCGGGAGATCATTTAGATAGGGTTGTACAATATGATTAATATCATGAAAAGCATAAGACATAGCGCATTGAAAGGTCACACCAGAAGTTTTGAGACCAAAGGGTAGTTTCTGGTAAGCGAAGGTTCCCCAAGGGTAAATAAAAGAAGTCTCATGTTGATCCATGGGTAAAATATTAATTTGGTTATAGCCGGGGAATCCATCCATTAAAGAGAAGATATTACTACCGACACAGTTGTCAACGTTCTGTTCGACGAAAGGGGTCAGGTAATTGTCCTTAGGACAAGCCTTATTTATCTCCCTATAATCTACACAAACACAGATGGTTTGTTATTTTTTATTTATCGGAACAAGATTGGATACCCAATGAGTCAAAGCCATAGGATAGACAAAGCCATCTTTAAGAATTTTTTCAACTTCAATCTTGATAGCAACAACTTTGCGTGGATGTACTGGCTTAAGTCTCTGTCGAATGGGTTTAGCATCTAGGTATGCCTTAATCTCATGCACAATAATATTAGGATCAATACCTGGCATTTCTTCGTAACTCCAGGCGAAAACGTCAAAAAAATATTGGAAAAGGGATTTATATGCATGGACCTTATCAGTAGAACATGAGGCCTCAATATGAACATTCTCCACGATTTTGGGTTTAATTGATATTTTGAGAGGGATGGTAGGTGAAATGTTACTCAAGTTCCCTTTGTACAAAACATCGTGTGTTGACTTAGGAACTGAAGAAATAACAACAATGGTCGACGGAGTCAAAATGCATTGGTAACTCTCTATGGTATCGTGCTCTAGGAAGAGGATAGAATGATGATGGCCATCTTCCCATGGGGTATCTTCCATAGACATGACTGACATGATCATCTCATTAGTAGGAAAGATCACGTGAAACAAATTTAGAGATGTATCATAGAGAGAAGGAGGAGAGGGGGTTGCTGATTGAGTAACTTGATAAGCTATTTCGACCGGACTTAAAGGCATTTTGTCACCATAAAGAAGATAATCACCAGGGTTAGGTACTATCCAGGGGTCATACGACTCAGGGGTTTCATGAACAATGGTGGAGATCATATTAATCGAAGTGACAAAAGGAGAAGGAATATTGGGTGGTGGGATTGGAAATGTTCCCATCAAATTTGAATATTTCAAAAGACCCACACTGACATTCTCATAACCGTGAGGTGTCTTTGAGATAAAAGGAATGTTGCTAGTATGAGAATCATAATTAAAGAAGGCCAGTTGGTCAACAATAACGACTTTTCCTTGGTGCGGGAAACATATCATATGGAAAAGGGTAGACACAACTACATGCATGGAATCGATCCAACTACGACCAAGCAGAAGATTATAATCGAGAGGTGCATCAAATACCTCAACTTATAAATTGACTAATTTAACTTCTAACATAATAGACAACGAAGGAAGAACACCGTAAGATTAAAAACCTGTACCATTAAAGGCCTTAAGTGCATTGTGTGATTCAGTGAGAGTAGGAGAGCTAATAGATTTCCAACAAGTAACAGACATAACGCAAGTCAAGGCCCCTTCATTGATGATGGTTCTACAGATATTCTTGTTTTAAACAATAACTTGGATCTGAAATGCTAATTGAGGAGGGAGCCTTGGAATGTGATCTTCCAAGTCAATTATTATTAAATTAGTATTTGTGGGTTCAAGTCCACCAATGGCCTTTAATAGTGCCTTCCATTGAGTGGGACAACTTTGAAGGAATTCGAGAGTTGACATCGCAGAGGGTGCTTGTGAAAGGTCTTCTACAATGTTGTAGTTTTGTGCAACACGCACGTGAGGATTGAATGTAGACTTTTGAACAACACCCTTGGGAGGAGGGAGAAGAACTATATCTAGACCCGATCTTTCAAGATGAAGAGGACCATTTGGAGCTGAAGTTGGGGGAGGAGGTTGAACCAACAAAGGTGGAATATCATCAACTTTCTCTTTTGACCGAGAGTAATCTTTGGCTCGATTTGCGACTACAACTTCGTTCTTTTTAGAGTCACCAATACACATAAGGACATAAGACGAGATAGAAGGAGAAGCTTGGTCATGAATGACCATTTGGGCTTGCTACTGAGAAGGGAAAGGTTGTGAAAAAATTATAGGTGTATAGGTCTCTTCGGTCCCTTGGAGGAACTTAGTGACCTCAGCACGCCATTTACAATCTTTCATGTAATGGTCATCACCACAAATAAGGCAAGGGTAACAAGGTCAACATTTTTCTTTCTCATCAACGGTTTGCGTTTTGGATTTATCAGATTAAGGATTATTATTCTTTTCCTCCTTGTTCTTACCCTTTCCTTTTTTTTATTTTGTTTTTTCCCAGCAGGTGTGGATTGAAAAAAATTAACCTTGGCAGTCTTACCGGTGGAAGGAGTAGGAGAAAGAGTATTTTATACATTAGAATTGTTAGATTTGGGATTGGTGTGAACGATGTGTGTAGACTGAGTCTCAGCATGAAAGGTTCCAATAACACCCTCAACAACATGAGAAGTTACCGGGGGTGTCGGGGTAGGGTTTGTGGAAGGACGAGGAGCATCAGGGATCAAATAGTAAAGCGTTCTCATTTGCAAATAAATGAGATCTAGATACCGAGCATGACTAATCGCTTGATCTTCAATGATAATACCACCCATGGAGACATCATGAGAGATAGGTTCAATGAGTGATTTGGTAAACCACTCAGCCAATAGTTGATCAGGAAGGGGAACTTTGATTAAACATATTCTTCTTCTCCACTCATGGATGTGATCAGAAATATGAGTGGACGAGGATTGTTTAAAAGAACTAAAAATTTTGGTTTCTGTTTCATGTCGAATCGGTAACTGGTAATGTGTCAAAAAGGCCATGGCTAGGGTGTTAAAGTCATTGGAGAATCCTCGTAGTAACTCGATGTACCATTTTTCTTCCAAATCTGTGAGAGTTCGTTGGAAAAGCCATAGTCTTATGGAGTCATCCATCAAGGTGTTGGATGAACACCACATATGAAAATTCATAACATGATTATTCATATCTTTTCCTGCTTAACCATCAAATTTAGGAATATCGGATGGTAACTTGGCCGATATGAATGGACAATAAGGAGAATGTAAGATATGATCATTCAAAATCCTAAACAAATCAGGTAAATCCAAAGTGGCTAGAAAAGGAAATTTCCGATTCACTTGAGGAAATTGGTAGTTCTGAGGGGGAATCGCCGTAGGTATACTAGTAGGACCATAAGAAATCTGTAGATAATTATATAGTCCTGACAGATTTGGTTGTGGAGGATTTTGAGGCAAATAACCCATAGGTTTGGGTTGATTAAGTATGTTCCCTTGGAAAGGAACATTAGATTGAAAGTTTTGACCCAAGTGGGATTCAAAGAACTCATATACGGTTGACCAAGGTTAGGGGGTACAAAATCATTGACTTGAGGATGTTCCCCCCCAGACAATTGTAGATTTCCTTGGAAAGGAAGATTCCAAGGATGAGATTGTACCACAGGTACATTTTGTCCATAAATTGGGTTATGGACACCAATCTGAGGTTGCCCCTCAAGTTGAGGTTGTCCCCCAATATGAGTTTGTCCCCCAATTTGAGGTTTCCCCCTAGCTTGAGGTTGACCTCCGACAGGAATCTGAAAACCAGAAGTGACAAAAGGAATGGTGCCTCCAACTGGATTGGAGCCACCATGGCTGAGAGGATTAGGTCCTCCTAAAAAAGGTGGAGGAGGAGGAATGTACAACCCTTGAGAGATAACTTGGGCAGGTGTAGGAACAAAATGACTCATAACATTATACCTAGGAGGAACAAAGAGTCCAGACCCTCTAGTTGGGTTTTGGGTAGGGATAGAAATGGAAGTATTCAAATCTCTATACCTAGGGGGAAGTGATGGATTTGGTCTAGAGGGAAGTGGTGTCCCAATAGGAGCTTGGGAGATAGCCACATTCCTGATACAAACTGTGGTAACTTGTGGGGTCACCATAGAATGGGCCATCTGGAGAGGAATAATCGAGTGAGAATCAATCAACAACTAGTCTGAAACGATGGTAACACTACCGGTGGTTCCAGTAAAATGGTCTAAAGGTACCATATAGGTAACATACATCTCAGGAATTTGAGATGCCATAGGTTGATCAAGACTCTCTTCTAAGTTACCATAAATATCATGTATTTTCAAAGGAACAAAACTAGGATTAGAAGTTTCGACAGTGTGAGTCGGGGTCTAAATGATTCACTGTGAAAAAGTGGATCCTCTACTCTAGATCCTGCGTTAGGTCCAGTAGGTACTTGAAAATTTTTGTCAGCCACAATCTCTCCTGATGAGTTCATCTGAAGGATATGTGGATTTAGTACAACACTCAATAATAGATTGAAAGGGAGTGAATGCCTCTAAAGAATCCAAAACAATTCTAAATTGTTCCAAAGAGTGTGTGCTTCAAACTTCAGAAGCCACTTCATGGTTGACTACTCCCTTGGGAGATCTTTCTGGTGAGTTATGAAGAAAAGTTTGGTAACCTTTTGAATCTTCTAGGGATAACCCTTGCATCCTATGTGAACGAAGAAGGTTGATGTTGGTTGAACCAAGTAAAGAACAAAAAAAATCTATGGCCAACTAAGGAAACAAACAACACTCACTAATAAAATATAGAAATCAAACCAAGAAAACAAACCTTCTTATTCTGAAGTCACTAGTTGGTGATGAAATCCAACGTCACGAAGTCAAGACAAGAAGGGGTTAGGATAAAGCGGGTGGAAAAGTTACGTTGACGATCTTCTTAATAGATTTACACGTTGGTACAAGATCCCACACATAATTGTGGGTATATCCTCCAAGGAGCCCGAGTGAGTTTGGCCAACGTCGATTCTAGGTACTGTGAATACTTGCCCCTCCATAGTCACCTAGTGTAAAGAACCTAGAGAGATAGGCTACTAAGGTTACCAACTACAACAATGATTCCTGGGGAAATAGTCGACAGTCTGATCCACATGCAAAGGCAGGGTATCTAGCCAGAAATCAACTCGAAAGGCTTCCACTCATAATTGTGGGTATACCTTCAAGTGACACCCAATAATACACACAATCTATACACCAAGACCAACAAAGAAGGGTGAGTAACTCTTCTAGTCTCAATGCGACCTCAGGTTTGACCCTTGTGTGAGAAGAGCTTCCCAAGAAAAAATGTAGCAATTGGATTTGAGCTCTCCCTATCACAAGATACTATTGTGTGTTTTGATGCTTTGGAGAGTGTGCCTTACAACCTATTACAAAGCACTATCCTAGCTAATATTGGTGAAAAAGATACCTAGAAAATAAAAGTTACTAATAAATTTTAAATTTATGCTATGTTTTAGAGGTCGTTGTTTACTCAAAAGGGAGATGAAGACGAAACTGATGAAGTTGTGACCTTGATCCAATAAAATGCAAAAAGAGATGAATGTGTAATTTTTTAGTTCATTGAACTCTAATTACAGTAGAGAGAAGGTATTCTTTTGAAGTACAAGAAGCTATGAATTGCAATTTCTTAATTTCGAATGAATACAATTCCAAATAATCATGAACTACAAAGTTTTCCACTTCTTCTCTTTAACAACTATTTCAAATGTAAGAATTTTCTTATAAGGGATTACTAAAAGAATAAATGAATTCAATTCTTCCTTTTCGAAACAAAATCAGAGATGTAATGACAAAAGGAAATTGTAATCCAAGAAAATCAAGACACTCTCAACACAATTCCCAAATCAAACTCGTAATATAGACAAAAATGAAAAAGACAAGAAAAACTTTTGTCATATGCAAGCAAAAAGTGTTTCCTAATCAAGAAACAATCTCAAAATAAAATGAATCCAAAACTTCATACAAACTAAAGACCCTTTGTCAAACAAGCACCTGGATGAAGATATGAGATTATATCCTTGTGACAATGATCACACGCAAAAAATTGCAAAAAGCAAAGAAATAATTCCAATCACTGAAAACCAATCAAGAGAAAGCTTTAAACTCAAAGATCAATCAAACATGGACATTATAAGTTGACCCCATGCAATCAAAGCAAAATTGGGAGGAAAAAGACAAATTGACTTACTCCAACAAGATCTACAGGAGTCGTCGCAGGTTGGATATGGGACACAGTGCGACGAGCAAGAGTTATCGCAGGCTACTAGTAGGGCATAGTGCAACGTCGTCACACTGGATTGGTCAAGAAGAGTGTGACATTTAAGGGTCGTTGTAGGCTGTCAATGAGACACAATGAGATGATCTTTGTAAATGAAGAAAAATTGGGAGGAAGACACAAAATATATTGAAACTTCTAGACCCAATGAGTCTAAATGGATCACCCACAGACTTAGAGGATGAAATTTATTAGTGGAAGGAAAGGTAAAGGAAAATGGAAAGAAAAAAATCAAAAGGAGGTCGTATCCCCAGTATGGTCACCAATTTTGTTATGGGACTTATTGGTAAATGCATACATAAATAGATCTCCATAGATCCACCTAGATCTAGAACAAAACATCACAGAATATGACTCTTTCCATAAGCTCTAACCATTTAGTTTACTATTTAACAAGAGATATGCAACGTATCGTTTAAATATTCCTCTCTCCTGCCATCGTCATCCTAGATCCATTCCGACGCTCCTCTGATATTGAATCTGTAAGGGAACACAAGCCAAACAAAGTGAAAGAAATATAATAAACCCAATGATAACCTATGTATGTGATCAAGGAGTCATACAATAAAACAAGGCAAGTTTTATGGGAAAGAAACATATCACTGCATTATATTGAAATGAAAGTGGAGATTACAACCAAATCCTTGATGTTGCAAGGTCCCCTCTCGACGACTCTTTGCTCCAACACAGACACTTGCTCCAAGTTTGAATGAAGAAGATCCATAGTGACTTGATTAAATGAAATGAATCCCTCAAGCATGAACTGAAGTAGCATTCCTCATCCAATTCTTATCCTATTCCACCTTAATATTGCTTGAATCAACCTTCTGTGCTTAACCTTTTCCATGAGAGATCCCTCCTTATATAGGAGAAAGAGAGATGGTTGAAGAGATTAGGATGATCCCACCAAATCAGAGAAGTGAGTAAGATCCAAACCATTCAAATGCCACCTCATCTTCTAGAAGATTCCCTTCTAGAACTTTCGTGAAACTTGACCTTTTCTTAGTCTTTTGACATCGTTGCACCCTAGTTGTAGAGCAGATTGTGGAGACGTCGTAGGCCATCTTGAGGGTAGGGGGGAGATGATAAGGCATCGTCGCACCCTGTGTATAATACAACCTATGATGACCTCTCTTCCTAATGTTATTAAGAAGAGAAAGTTAGTCACTTCCCTCGTGGTAAAAGAATCTTTTTGAGAACATGAACACATGTTTGTCAATGGATTACCGGGGTCACCAAAATAATGTGTAATATTAGCTCTACCCTTTCAGTTATTTACCAAATATTCCATAAGGAATATGAAATTTCATTATGAATTACATATTCACATCATCCTAATGTGATTTTATGTACAATGATCCTTTTTGTATGCTTCAACATACCGTGTGTCTACTATAGGCACTCTTATAGTTTATTTTTTGTATCTACTATTTTTTTTTTTTAGTTAGTTTATGATTGTTCATGACCATTTACATATAGCCTTTAAGGGCCTGATTGAGTTTCCTTTCATCATGATAATGAAGCATGTCTACTTATTTACTCTTTCATCTATTTATACTAGAATTTTCTGAGGGAATGGAGCACATTCCCCTCAAGCTATCATTCAAAACAAAAATTTCATGACTCTTCATAATAGAGTCAGCCATGCATCCATGGTATTCATTCAATCTTGGCAAGTGAAATTATTGGCTTAAATTTCACTCATACATCACACCTCTGCATCATTTGCATGTTTACATCATTCATTCATATGTATTCAGTCTTAATATCAGTCCTTATATCAAGCAACCTTTTGATGCATTAAATCCATGCACTCATGTATAAATAAACATAGCTAAACATTCATCATGCAAGTTCATTTCTTGCCCCCTTTCCATGTAATTCATGCACATGGACATATTGGACTTCTATATCCTTCTCCCAAGGATTTTACTTCCATTCTTATAACAAGTCTCATAAAGGCATGCAACACTGAGCTTCCCTCTCATTTGAGAGCTTGCAATCATTCACATGATATCCACATGGGAAGTTTAACATACACAGTCATAACTTTGCCCCTCTTTCAATATGACAACAACCAAGAAGAAATTATTCTTGCCTTTAGTATTATAAAATTACTCAACGACCCAGAAATATTATCCAGGCAACTCCAACAGTGCCCAAGACAACAAGATAGATTATCAATCTTCTCTTTCATGCCTCAAACCATTTTCGGTTAACATACATTTTTATCAAGCGAATCCTTTTCTAGATTCCCTCTAATCACGACCTGAGCATATCAAGTCATACCATATATGGATACCATCCACCTCTTTATGTCAATCTGACCCATTGGTCATCTAGAAGTGCTCCAACACTTCCATTAGCACATTCAGGATCAACATTTCATTAACCATTTTACCTCATTTATAATGAATTTTAATTTATATTAAAAATTGGATTATTTCCTTAAAGCTCAAATACAATTTTTGAAGTATGTTACTGACTAAGTATTTTAATACAAAACTCCAGAGTATCTATAGATCATAATTAGTCTTGGGTAGAAAGTCCATCTATTTCCTTTTAAACTTTTGTAGAGGTTCTAGTTATTTTTCCTATTCTCATTAAAACAAAATATAGGCTATAAATGTAGATCAACCTTAAGAATTACACCCATAATTCCTCTTTCTGTTCAATAATAGTCAAGGATGGAGGTCACTCTCCTCCTCCCACAAGAATTTTGGCGGATTAGTTTTCTATCCACCAAGAAAGGGAGGTTGTTGTGATTTCTCGCTCAATCACTCCATATTTCTGCAACTCTATTTATCAACTTGATTATAAAAAAATTTCCCAACAATTCCTTTACCCAGAAACAACTTTGTTTCTCATTTTCCTTCAAATCCATAGAGTTTCACATGTTATCCCTTTTCATAAAATGGTCACCAGACCCATTCCTCTTGCTTAGACACACCCTTATGTTAATAGGGACACACACTTCCCTAGAACAACCATGATATTTTGAACTTGCTCATGTCATTTCTCTTCTTCCATGAGGTTCATTCTCAATCCTGATGACTTCTTTTACTTTGCAAAGAGGGATTACCCCAGTAGGAAGTTTTATTTTTATTTTTATTTTTTTAAGTTATAACAGGTCAAGTATGTTGATCTCACCTACTCCAATAAGGACTCTAGACATGGTGGATTGTTCTCCCAATTCCAGACCCTTCATTTAATCAACAATTTTAATTAACAAAGTCTTCATAAGCCCTCTTTTTAGGCAATCCTTGCCACCTATTCAATCCATTTTCCTTTTGGAATCAAGTACTCCTTAAAACAAGTTTATGTCATTTTCATCCAAGTTTTATTTTTAATTCCCTTCGACATAATACCACTTTTGTAGGACTAGCTATAATTTCTACAAAAGAAATTATAGGATTCTTCTACTATAGTCTAGCATGATTCAATCTTGTTGGGTAAAATCCCAACTGAATTTTAATCTGCATCCCTCTCCTCAAGGAACTTATGAAAATAATTTCCATACAACGGTAATACTCTCAACATGATCATATTAGCCTTGGTAAACTAATCTTATGACTATTCTCTGGTCCATCCAGGCCTATGTTTGAATCATTCTCTACTATATAGGGTAGGGTAGGGTGCCCTCTCCCTTAATTTTTTCTAAGAAATAAAAATATAATCACTTGACTCTTTCGTGAGCCCAAGCAGGCCAAGTGTTGTTGCCTTCTATGATACCACTCTTTCATGTACCCAACCACTTAGGTATCCTTTTTAATGGATGGGGCATTAAAATTTCACTTTTCTCAATCACCTCAAATCCCTATAACTAGGGTCCCATTGTCTTCGGTTCGATGAGGGTTTTCCAACGACTATAAATTTGTCCAGATATGCATTCTAGATTGCAAGTTATGTCCCTTCAAATTTTTGTAAGCCTTCATTGACTGGAGTCTCTCATAGCCACGTGCCACCCACATGGCTCCCTTCCACTTGACACTCCACATCATCATAGTATAGGAAGACTCTCCCAAGTAGGGGTTGATATTTGTCTGGATCCTATAGGCCTACTAAGTTAATTAATAATAACATAGCGAAATCCCACTCCTTACTAAATCTCCAAGGGAACTTAGGGTTATTAATATTAGTTAATTCCTAAGTCTCCGGACTTCGGAGAAAGTTCCTCTTCATGAATTTGTGAATAAACCCAATTCTCCTAAATGTCGGAGTTTCAAAGAGGGTCCCACTCATTTAATTTCTTATGTTTAAAACATTATAACATGGGGAAGTGATATTTTGGTCTAAGCCTTCGACCCTTTTTACTTATTTGTTCTATTTATCCAATGTCCTTGAGTCCCAGAGTCCCAGACTCCCGCAGGGTCCACACTTACACGTGGTTGCGCATTGAACGATGAGATAGGAACCGATGGATCTGGGCCTTCAACCAATTTAACCATAGCGTCCTGGTATCCCAACTATATTTAAGTCCCTAGGTCCTACCACATAGATCCATCCTTCGGCCCTATTAGAGGATACGTTCTAACACCCTAAGCCTCCCGAAGTTCCAAACTCCTGAACTCCCAGTGTCCCATTAACCATTAGGTCAAGTAACTACACACCATGGGGTGACATGTGGAAAAATATGGAGATGATAGGTGAACTAATCGATGGGTGACATGTGTCAAGTTCCATTTGGAACATAATTAGGTCTGTGAAAAGAATAAATCGAGATGACACGTGGCATGCATAATATGTGTCCACATCAACCTAGGTGACGTCAGCATGCCACATCACTTTGGGATGACAGTCTTTGTAAAAATCATGCTTCTCCTACTAGAAGAATTACCTGGATCTCTAAAGTACCTAACTCTCTCTAGCCGATCTTACAATACCCTCTATCCAATGGTCGAGATAGATCCACGTGGATCCTTAGTTATACGTGCTTCGTCGCTTCATGAATTCGAGGTTTGGGAGTTTTGTTGTTTAGTTTCCTTTTTACTCTTGAAGTGGTCAATGTTATATTGACCACAGTCTATATCCAACGTTCAAAGAGAGATCCAAAAGTGTCCTCAAATCGATGGTCCTCGCCACTTCGTGACTTCAACATTTAGGGGTTCCACCCATTTAACACCATTTTTCTCCTAGAGTGGTCAACGTCGGACTCACAATGATGTATATCCAATGGTCAAGGGAGATCTTGAATATCCTCAGATCTACAGTCCTTGTCACTTCGTGAGTTCGGTGCTCAGGGTTCTTCCCATTTGACACCCTTTTTCTCTTGGAGTGGTCAATGCTAGACTGACCATGATGTAGATCCAACAGTAAGGGGAGATCCTGAATATCCTCAGATTTATGACTCATGTTACATCGCGACCAAGAAGTGTATCGGGGTTTAACAAGGGGATGAATCCCATGATAATGGGTAAATGACCACCAACTTTCGGTCAACCATCAAGTTACTGTTCCGACAGGTCGTCTTTGGCTCATTTAGGACGTTGCAATGTTCATTCACCCCAGAGCTCTAGACTCTCATAGCCTCGAATAACTTAGCTCCTTTTTTAGTGTAGAGAAGGATTCCATGGTCTTGGTCCTCTGGAACTTTGTCAAGCTCCATAGGATACACTCCTAACTCATTCTCCTCTTAGACCTTCGAAGTCTCGGATTCCGAAGGAGACCCATTTATATTAAGTTAATTAAAACTTAATGTAATTACTAATATTTATTAACCATGTGACTTCGTAGGTATGAACCTTCGACAATTTTAACTCATGACGTCCATCACCCAAAACACTATGGAGTCCCAAAGCTCCGAACTCTCGGAGGCCTAGCTCCTTTTGGGTATGATCCAATGACCAAAATCTATCCTTCCAGCTAGATCAATGACTGTTGTGGTTGCTTTTGTACTTCACAGCTCTTCTTCCATTCAACTAGGGATATAAACCATGGTTTGCATGGGTTGCGGCCTTTGTCTTCATTCTATGAGAATTATACCTTCTAAGATTGCAAATACTTCGAATGAAGTGTGGGCACACTTCTTGCGCTTCTCCTAGAATTTATAACTTAGAGAGTTATTAACCTCTACACAACTTGCATAGGATCTGTGCACCCTCACACTACCTCTCCTGAGCATAACAAACCATTTTTCAAAGAGACCCAAAACAACTAGAAGTATAGACATGCATACATGAAACTGTGCCTATGGTCAACAAAATCACAATTTATTTCCTGTAATTTGAGCCACTACAAGGGGCTCAAGCATTTACGTGTACAAATCATGTTCAAACCATATAGTTCCTTACTTTCTTAAATACACAATCAAGCAAAATAAAGAAAAATAGTCTAATCATCAAACAAGCATGCACATCCTTGAAACATTCACATGATATTCATCCTTAATTTATAGTTACAATTCAATTTCACAAGGTATGAGAATACTTATCTATTACAAGTGGCAGCCATCCAACTGATTGTGGGGGTTCACCTCTCCACCCAACCATAGGCTCAGAGGCATTCACTCTTAGCACTCTATCCACCCCCGTCCAAGCCATGATATCACTAGGGGAAACTCCTGCAATTTCTCAGAGATTCTCTCTCTGTCATAACCTCTGCAAGGTTTATTATATGATTTCTCAACATCAATCTTGCAACCCTCATCTCTTAGGAATCCTCTTTCTTTTCTCTTTTGTAACCATAAAAATTTAATCTCTCAGTTCTTCTCTGAACTGGATATTCTCACGCACTCTCCTCTTTCTCTCAACATATCCAGGTTGCACCCCCCCCGTGGGCATAGTTTCCTTCTTGTCTGCTTTTGTGTGTATTATTGCACGCATTCCCCATCCTCTTCCTTATGTCAGGAGGAACTCAGGTCAATCTGGGCCTACATGAAACTTCACTCTCTCGTACTTTAGGCTGACAGTTCTCTATCTCCCTAGCCAGAACCTCCATGCTTCTATTCATTGGGGTAGTTGATTGTTCAACCACTAGTCCTTTTCTCATTAACTGATTTTTCCTTGGGATCAGGATGAGGCTTATTATTTCAACAAAGAAAATTTGGTGTCATTTTGACATAATGAACACTCTCTACAGTTTCCTGACTCTTTCCTCTATTGATATCATGGCCAGTACTTCAAGGCTTCACCCCACACAGTCAATTACTAGAAATCTAAACAATAATAAATTTAAATTGTTCACATGCCATAGCATGGAGATCATAATTAATGATTAATTACAATTTGGGGGAAACAAGGGTATTGCACCTGAGTGGCTCGGGATGAGCCACAGGTGAGTGTTGGGGACCTGTTGGATAGGATTTTTGGATAAGTTTTGGGATTTGTGCCAAAATAAGTCAAAGAATAAAATGCATTTAGAATATGGACCAGAGCACATGAAGAGATCATACTTTAAGGAGTAAAAGGACTTGTTAGTAGGAACTGCGACGGAGCAACGTGAAAATGGATGAAAACAGTTATAGACCATTAGGATTTTTGGAAATTTTGTCCACATTGTAACGAGCTTAGACTTATTTTGATGTATAAATATGTAACAGGTTGGGGTAGATAAGAGGTTCAAAGGATGAAAATTTCTTAGTGATTTTTGAGTGAGTGTTTTTGGTGTAAATTTCTTTGGAGTTAATGGAGTTGTCGAAGAATTTTTGAGGTATGAATGAGGAGTGAGGCTCGCACTGCAACAAAACGACTAGGTAGGTTTGGGTAATGTTACTATTGCAACTTTTGTAACATAGTGCACAACTATAATAGGATTATAAAAGACTAATACAAGAAGCCAATCGTTATGAACATAGCTCAAGTTGGGTGAACCACATTAAACCCTTGTGTCATGATGTGTTGTTTTTGCATGTTATGATGTTTATTCTTATTGTGAAATGATGATATATGCTTAAGTATGTTGAGTTATTCATATATGATGTTATAATGTCACACACTGAAGTAACTGGTAAATGAATGAATGTTAAGTGGGATAATGTCATGCATAGAATATATTGAGTGTTAAGTAACATAAGCTACACACATAGTAGATGAATTGATAATGAGTAGAATGGTTTTGTTGAATTCCTCACTTTCGCTCATCACTACAGAACCTTGGTTCCTGCAGCCCCTCTAGATTCCTCAAGTGAGAATTCACTTACTTAAAAGTGATGATGAAAGGGATGGTGTCTAAGGGTTATGTCTGCCCACTGTGCACCAACAACCCTGAATGTCATCCTATAGGAGAAGTGTGAAATTTGAAAAGGACCTTCTATTTGAGTTGGGAATTCTTATATAAATATAGGCAATCTTGATACCATAGTGAATCATTCTTCCACACAAATTTATATAATTCACTTGTGTCCTCTTGTAGTTGATTATTACATTATATCCTTTCTTCTTCAACCCAATCATATTGTGGAATGGAAATAAATCATAGTAATCCCTTTGTATCTTCTTCTTTCCTTCGAAGTGCATCTTCCACCACATTTTCTTTTCTTTTTTTGGAGATAATTTCAAATTCATAACCTATCATCTCTGCAACACATTTTTGTTTCTCTTCTGAAGATAATCATTATTCCAAGAAGTACTTCAAACTATCATGATTTATTTTACCTTGAAGTGTCTTCCTATTAGGTAAGGGTGCCATTTCTTAACTGCATGTAATATGGCCAACATTTCCTTTTCATAAATGGGTTTGAGTAATTTCTTCCCTTTAGCATGGCTACTTTCAAAGGAAAGGGGTCTTCCTTCTCACATTAAAACTACATCAATGCCATAATTTGAGGCATCACACTCCACAATAAAGGTTTTTTTAAAGTCAGGCATGGCCAATATAGGAGTTTTACATGTAACTTCCTTAAAATTTTCAAAATATTTGGTTTTTTCTTGATTACAAGAAAATGACTCATTTTTTAGTAATTTTGTTAGAGGTGTTTCTATTTGACCATAATTCTTGAAAAAAATGTGATGATATCCCATCAATCCTACGAATCATGTAATATTATTCAAGGTTTTGGGAATTAGCCATTCCATCATAGCTTTAATTTTGTTAGGGTCCATTTTGACACCTTCATGAGATACAATATGAGACAAATATTCCACTTCTTGAACCCCAAAATCACATTTGGAAGGATTCACATATACTTGTTTCTCTTCCAATAATTTTAAGACCATGTCAACATGTTGTACATGCTCTTACCAAGATTTGTTTTAGATTAGTATATCATCAAAAGATACCAACACAATTTTTTTGATGAAGGGTTTGGAAATAGAATTCATCAAACTTTGAAATGTTGAAGTTGCATTAGTAAGGCCAAACAACATCATCAAAAGCTTACAACGCCCTTCATGTGTTCTAAAGGTTGTTTTGGGGATGTCTTCTTGCCTCATTCTAATTTGATGATATCCAAAATGGAGATCCAACTTGGTAAAGAAAATTGCTCCTTGCAATTTATCTAATAATTCATCAATGATAGTAATATGAAACTTATCTTTAATGGTCCTTTTGTTGAGCTCTCTATAATATATACACATACGTTATGAACCTTCCTTTCTATGAACCATCACCATTGGTGAAGATAAATCACTTTGGAAAGGTTGAATGATGCCATCATATAACATTTCTTGAACCATACATTCAATCCTACTATTTTTTTCATATGGGTACCTGTAAGGCCTAATTTTAGGTGGTATACTTCCCGGTTGAAAATGAATAGAAATTTCATGATATCAAGAAGATGGAAGACCCTTAGACATCTCTCCAAATACCTTGGAATGATTGTTGATAACTTTTTGGAGTTCCATGGGAGAAGAGGGTCTATATGTTTGAACATTTAGTGAGCACAATTGTGCAATTACACAATGTTGTCCCTTTTTTAACAATTTTGTCATGCTATTAGAGCTTATTACTTCAGAGGGTTTCCCTTGGATACCTTTGAGTTCAATTTTTTTCCTTCCAAGGAAACTCTCACGAGAAGTTCCTAAAAATTAAGATCCATTGTTCCCAATGATTGTAACCATTGGACTCCTAATACAACATCGACACCACCCATTTCGATTATAATCATGGGACTATCCAATAAATACTTCCCCATAGTTAGATTAATACTAAGGCACTTCCCTAAATAATTTATGGCACCTCCATCAACAATCATTAATTGAAACTCTGGTGTTTTGTAATATACCAGATATAAAAAGTATGCAGAACATAAATAAAATGCTAGAAATGACAGAATAACAACAATATAACCAGAACAATCACCACAATAGCACTAACATGATATAAGAATAACAAGAGAAATAACACTTTGATTCTGAAATAAATGTTCACGAGCCTCTTCGAGGGGGCAACCTCCAGTTGAGCAGAGCTATATTACAATAATATCCAAGCTAGGGTTCTCATACCCTCAACTTATATTTATACTAAATATGTCTATCAAAATAAGCATCTAGAGGAAGATCCGTCTAGAAGCGGAAGCTTCTATTAGGTCTTATTACATTCGACTTATTCTATTTTATTACAAGGCCTTATTAATATTGACCTTTATTACATCCGAATATATTGTTCTACCTATGTGCGGGTTAGGACCCTAACATGTCCTCCCCCTTAAAAATAGCCTTGTCCTCAAGGCTTGAGATGTGGAAATTGTTGCAGAATGGTAGTTGGTTCCCAAGTGGCATCTGCTAGAGTTGTATCTTTCCATTGAACTAACACTTCCTTGATGGTTCTCTGACACAGGCGACGCTCATGCTAGTCCAAAATTGCTTGTGGTTGTAGCCAAATGGATCATTATTCGGTTAACTCAGGAAGGTTGGTTTGAATTTTTCACTTAGTTCCAATCACCTTCTTTAAGCATGAAACATGAACAATAGGATGTAGCTTCGAATGACTGGGAAAAGATAACTGATAGGCTACTTGTCCCACACGCTTGAGAACGGTATAAGGACCATAAAATTTGGGCGTTATTTTCTGACAATGCTCAGCCTTGAGGGAAGTTTTCTTGTAAGGTTGTATTCGAAGAAACACCTGATCCCTTCTGCAAATTGACATTCAAAGTGACCTTGATCTACTTGTTTCTTCATGCGATTCTATGCCATGACCAAATTCTCTTTGAGGGTATGGAGAATAGGCTCTCGAACTGTAAGTGTTTGGTCAACCGCCTAGACCTTTGAGACACTAGGTAAGTATGAGAAAACTAAAAGTGGCTTATGTCCATATACCGCTTCAAAAGGATTCATGCATGTAGTTGTATGGTATGAAGTGTTGTACCACCATTCAACTAGGGGTAACCATTGAGCCCACTGATTTTTATTTTCCGAGGAAAAACACCTCAAATATGTTTCCAAACACTTGTTGACAACTTCTGTTTGACCATCAGTCTGGGGATGATAAGTTGTGATGAGATGCAATTGGGTGCCGTGTAGCTTGAACATTTCTTGCCAAAAATTGCTTGTGAAAGTTAGGTCATGATCAGAAACAATAGAGTGCGGCATGCCATGAAGCTTGAAGACCTGATCCATGAAAATTTGAGCCACTATGGATGTTGTAAATGGGTGTTTAAGAGCACGAAAAATGAGCATACTTGGAGAGGCAATCAACAACCACCATGATGACTGATTATTTCCTAATTTGGGTAAGCCTATAATAAAATTCATAGAGATATCCTTCCAAATAGGAGGTGGAATCAAAAGCGATTGTAGTGTGCCTGGAGATTTAACTGTTTCTCCCTTATTGCATTGACACACATCACATTCAATGACAAAATTATGAATGTCATGTTTCATACCATCCCAGAAAAAATAACGTTTGACCATGTCATAGGTTTTAGTGAACCCGGAGTGCCCCGCTGTGGGTGTAGCATGAAGCTCAGAAAGTACCGTGGATTTAATCTTTGATTGTTTACTTAAATACAAATGACCTTTGTTTCGAAGCTCATCATGGAGCCAAGAGTACCCTGGGAAAGATGGAGCATTGGACTACAATTGTTGGATCAGATGCAGACTTTTGGGATCTTGTAGCCATTCCTGGCGAACGGCTTGGAGCCAATCTGGTACAATTAAGGAAAGAGAAAAAAGGGATCCTTCATCTTCATATTTTTTGGAAAGTGCATCTTCCACCACATTGTCTTTTCCTTTATTTTAAATGATCTCATAATCATATCCAAAGAGCTTAGTCACCCATTTTTGTTGCTCCAGGGAGGAAATGCGTTGTTCCAGAAAATACTTGAGGCTTTGATGGTCTGTCTTAATTTGGAAATGTTGCCCCAATAGATAAGGGAACCACAGATCAACGACATGCAAAATAGCCAACATTTCCTTTTCATAGATTGTTTTGCCCAGATTTATTTCAGATAGATGCTTGCTGGTAAAGGCCAAAAGCTGACCCTCTTGCATAAGGACAACACCAATTGCTTTCCCTGAGGCATTACGTTCCAAGACAACAGACTTTGTGAAATCAGGAAGGGCTAGGATTGGAGTGGTGCACATGGCCAAATTCAAGGATTGAAAATCTTGAGCGAGGGATGGAGTCCAAGTGAAAGAGTTCTTTTTTAGAAGAGTAGTGAGAGGTGCTGCAATCTTTCCATAATTCTTATCAAACTTGTGATAATAACTTGTTAAGCCCATAAATACAAGAAAGATTTTGAGAGTCTTTGGGTGAGGCCAATATTTCATAGCTTTAATCTTTTTTGGATCCATCCTGACGCCATCATTGCCAGCTAGATGACCCAAGTATTTTACTTCTTAGGCGCCAAAAGCACATTTAGACTGTTTCAGGAAAAGTTGGTGCTGAGAGAGTAGATGGAGAACTCAGTCCACATGAGAAATATGGTTTGTATGGGTTTTTCTATAGATGAGGATATCATCAAAGAAAACTAAGACAAAATGACAGAGAAAAGGATGGAAGACATGATTCATGAGGCTTTGGAAGGTGGAGGGGGCATTACACAAGCCAAAGGGCATGACCAAAAAATCATAGTGGCCCTCATGAGTTCTAAAGGAATTTTTGGGAATGTCTACTTCTTTCATACATATCTAGTGGTAGCCCGAATGAAGATCAAGTTTAGTAAAGAATTGGGTGCCACTCAATTCATCCAGGAGGTCATCAATGACAGGAATGAGAAATTTGTCTTTAATGGTCAGTTTGTTGAGGGAATGGAAGTTAGGACACATTCTCTAGGAACCTTCTTTATTCAGGATCATGACCATAGGAGAAGAGTAGGGGCTTGTACTATGGTGGATAACGCCTACATTAAGGAGTTCCTGGACCATTTTCTTAATTTCATTTTTTTGGGAAAAGGGGTGAAAATACATATGGATATTGGGAGGAAGGCTTCTGGGTACAAGGGGAATGGAATGATCATGAACACCACGGGAAGGAGGGAGTCCCTAGGGGGTGGAAAATACCACTTGATGTTTAGAAAGGATGGCTTGGAGGTCTTGCAACACCGAGGGTGTCTTTGTTGCTTGTATGGCATGGAGTTGGAAAATAACACTAGAATGACCTTTTTTTTGCATCTTTTCCATGTGATGGGAACTAATGATCTCAGGTGAACTGGCAATGATGCCTTGGAACTTATATTGGTGGCCCTCTTGGTCGAATTACATGGTTAATTCCTTAAAATCCATGAGAATGGGACCCAAAGTCCTTATCCAGTCTGCACCCAACACAATGTCACAACCGCTCATATTGATAGTAAACATATGGGATTTCAGGTGGTAGTCACCAATTTGGAGACATAAATTTTCACAACACCCTCCACATTTCATTGAGCCACCATTGGCAATCATGATTTGGAAATTATTGACAGCATGGATGTAGCAATGATTTTCTTGGGCAATGTAGCGATGAATAAAATTATGGGTGCTTCCACTATCAACCAGAATGATGAACTTCCGATGATTGATGTAACCGATTAGCTTGAGGGTTTGGGGGGCGGAGAAGCCAGTGAAAGCATTGAGGGAAATGACCAGTTCTACTTTGGGAGGGTCCAAGGGAGGGTTTATGTCAGTGGTTTCAGGTGACTCAAACACAAGGGGAGTTTCAACATCCTCTTCCAAAATATCCTTGGAGATGGCCATAAAAAACTTTTGTTCCTTACACTTGTGGCCCGAGAAATATTTTTCATCACAATTATAACAAAGGCCTTTGAGTTGGTGTTCAACCAATTCATCCCTGCTCAAATTTTGGATCTTTAGTGGAGCAGAGGGAGTAGTGGGATTTACTGGTTTAGGGTGAGGAATAAAGGAGGGTTTTCGGTTTTGAGAAGATACAACCTATTGTGCTTCTTTAGCTCTTTTAGTAGCCTCCACCCAACTCTGAGGCCGAGCCATGAGGATGTGGGCCCAAATATCATCCTTGAGGCCACTGATAAAACAATCTCAGAAAAAGGCATCAGACATGCCCTCTGTCCGAAATTCCAGGCGCTCAAAGGCAACTATAAAATCTTCCACTGTTCCTGATTGTTTCAAATTTGTCAAATGGCCCAAATGGTTGGTGTCAGTGTCAAAGCATTCATAAATCTCTACCACGAAGTGTGTCCAAGCAATATACCCTTGACGAGAATTTTTTCTCCATTTCCACCATTGCCAACGTTCTTGATCTAGATGGAGAACACCATACCGAAGTTTGGCCAAGTCTTTTGTAATGTTGTATAAAGAGAAATAATGTTCCATTTGGGTTACTCAACCAGTGGGGTCGGAGCTATCAAATTTGGTCACATCCACCCACGGAAGGCATAGGTCACATTGAAAGTGATGCTGCTGAAAGTTATGGGAATGAGAGGAATGTTCACCTTCAGTATGCGGGGGTGAGTCAGAGGAAGGGTTATCTGTAGGGATATGAAGCTTGGTGTAGAGGGATGGAAATGTAGATTCAAGCTAGGTGGCCAGGTCCTATTTGATTTTCTCCATTGAGGACTGCATGGTTGTATTGATGGCGACAACATTGGCACTGAGTTGTTTCACTTCTTGTTGGGTCTCGATGAGACTAGATTGCAATATATTGAAGTGAGTTTTAAAGTCTTGGTTATGGGTATGGGCCATGAGGATGAGGGAACCGAAAAGGGGTGGGTGGGGTCAATTTTTTTTTCCGAAAAATGATATGTATGAATGTGATAAGGGCGAAGAGATGAATCCAATGGAATAGGTCTCAAATAATGGTGAACAAGTTTCC